>RJWH01008599.1:0-29150 GCA_004363575.1 Solenodon paradoxus
TGGATGGATGGATGGGTGGATGGATGGATGGGTGGATGGGTGGATGGGTGGGTGGATGAATGGGTGGATGAGTAGATGAATGGATAGATGGGTGGACGAGTGGGTGGGTGGGTGGACAGTGATGCACATACACATTTGTAGGTGTAGAGAATATCTCTAGAAAGGATACAGAAGAAACTCGTAACAGTTTTCTTCTAGGAAAAAGAACTTGTAGGTTGAGGTATTTGAGAGAAACAGTGTTCTCCATTTATTTTTTGTATATCTCTCTCTCTGTATGTATGTCTATATATACACATATATACATATACGTACAAGTATTGCCTTTAAATGAAAACAATAATTATGAGTTACGATATCGTCATAGTAAGCCTTTATATCATGAATACTGTGTTCCAGGCACTATTCTGTGTGGTTTTATCTGTATTAACAACCGGGAGAAATGGATACTGTAATTACTTCCATCCTATGAATGGGGAAACTGAGATGGAACTAAGCAAACACTGCCCAGATTCACAGCAGTAATGACAGAGTGGGCAGCTCCTCAAAGGCAGGCAGCCTGTTTCCAGAGCCATATTCTCGGTCACTTGGCTACACTGGCCATCGAGTCTCCAATACTGGTTAGTCTTGGAGAAGTTCACCTGGACCATCAGCCCTAGAGGACCCACAGAATTCCTGACCAGGTATTTATTACCTTCCCTCTCCAGTCAGAAGATGGGCCAGTTCTAAGTTCACAGTTCCAACCCAAGAGTAGACTATCTAAAAGTGATAGAAGGAGTGTGTCAGTTAATAGATGAAGTAGGAGACTAATCAAACAATGAAGCAGGATCTTTGAAAATACCATGAAAGAGGACAAATCTCTGATAGATGAAATTATCCAGGAGAGGGTATGTGGGGTACATTCCGTGGGACAATGGAAAGGATGCAGAAACAGAAAACAATTGAGGGAAGGTTAATGTGGCTGCAGGAGATGACAGGGCCAGATCATGTAGGGCTTTACAGGGGATTTTGAAATGCATCCTAAGGGCCACTGGCAGTCATGGGAGTATTTTATCAGGACAATGACCTTCACAGTCAGTTCAGCAATGGGAGGAGGTGTTGGCAGCCGGACACTGTCCTGTTTGAAGGCTGCTTCCAGTTCTTCCAGGCTCTGTGAAAGAAATAAATGCAAATGGTGAGTGATTGTGTCCCTGGCACACAAGTCAGGAGCCAGAGGGTGCCCAAGGGTGGCTGGCGAAGGTCTTGGAAAAGGACATGCATGTTAGGATTCCCTACCACTAACTCGGGCAGTGGCTCAGGCCTCCATCCCATCCCTCCTCCCAAGTTGGCAGGAACTCAGGGTTTTCCTCCAGTTGGAACCTTGGCCAAGAGCTGGCCTTTCAGACAGTGGTCTCGTTCTCAGGGATTCTGCATCCCGGAGGCAGCAGTGTCCAGACAGGCAAGGAGCTCAGGCCACATTTTGAGCCGACACAGACATGTCAGTGCCTAGTGGTCCCCCGAGCCTGCCGGGCAGCTGGACTTTGGTTGAGGTCATGAGGACAAAGCAAATTCCAGGACCCATCAACCTGGGCAGGGGATGGAGTAATGGGGCCTGTCTAGGCTCCCTCGGCCTCCTGACCCAGACTGAACTCTTCTCAAGCTCCCCAGCCACGTTGAACAGCCCAGAAGCCAACATCTGTGCAATTACCTTGCCCAAATCAGGGAGCTGGGACCAGATGATCAGGATGAGACCCAGGGAGAAATCAGTTCAGTTCTGCATGAAGTCCTGATGCTGCAAAGGTATGGCCTGTGCTTCTGGCTCTGCAGTCCATAGAAGGACTGAGGAGGCCCAATGGCAGTGTGATGTGACTACAGACATGGTCAACAAGCAGTGACAGCCCAGATGGCCACGAAGAAGTCCTCTTGCCAGGAGCAAGTGGATGAGGAGAATTTAAAGCAGAAGGAACATTTGACCTGGACCTTGAAGGATGAATAAGACTTAGAGTGGACAAGAGGAGAAAGCGCATCCTTCTCATGGATGGATAAGGGTGTAAGCAGAGACAATTAGGCATAAATGAATGCATTTCTGAAACAAAAGAGCACTGTGGTTGAACCAAAGAACTCCAGAGCCGAAGCGCTAAGGTCCAAACCTGATTCTGCCACTGACAAGCTGTGTGACCCCCGAGCAAGCTATTAACTTCTCTGTGCCCCGGTATATGTGTAAAGAGGTACTAATAATAGCACTGACTTTCTAGGACAGGAGTGGAGATTTAAGAAGCTGATGTGTATAAAATGTACTGAGAAGAGTGTCTGTCACGCAGGAGGCACTATCAAAGTTTTAGCTATTATTATTATGATGATAATCATCATCATTGCTACTGCTGACATCGCCATCATCTTGGGACAGCTGCCCAGTGAGGCTGCAGGTGGACAAGAGGTCACATCGGAGCTGACAGAGAGCCGAGTGGTGGATATAGCAGGAATTTCAAACCTTTTCGCTACGGGTGAATCTTCACCACAAGGAGGGACTTACAACACCCATGCCCCACTCTCCTCTGTTGTAGTTTTTCAAAATGACGAATTAATATATGTACCTACTGTTTGTCTTGCAATTCAGATGAGTCTTATAATGCGAAAATCAGAATGATGAATTAGTGTGTGTGTCTAATGCTTTTCTTGCAATTCGGATGAGTCTTGCAATGTGAAAATAGGAGTCCCCCACCTTTGCCTGGCTCCTCACTTCTGATTGTCGGAGATAAACGCCTGCTGTTTCAATTTTCTGCACATATGCCAATAAGCATTTACAGACACATTGCTGTCCGCGCACACACACATTGGCAAGAAGTATTTTAACACAAAATGAACCACACTGTCGATGCCGCTCTATAACTTGCTTTGTTCACGTACTAACAGATCTTGGATAGCTTATGCACTAGTACATCTAAGCACTCTGTTCTTTTGCATGGGGGCCCACTGCTCCCCACAATGGTGCATATACCCACCGTCGTGAAGACACTCAGAGAGCGTGGTGGGCTATAGAATATCTACAGAATAGCTATAGAATCCATAGAATCTAGAATACATGTGATATCTACACATTCTCCAAGACCACACACTCATAGGCCAATTATGACTTTTATGGACCCGGAGAACTCATTTTTTGGAGTTTTTATCCTCCATCATATCAAATGGATTCAATTGCACCCACATGCCACATCAACTCTAAATTTTTTCTGGCAAAAAGTACAAGGATTTTTAGGATTTTGCTTTTGAGATAATTCGACTCTGAGTAACTTATTTAATTTATGATTTACTATCATTTCCCTGCCATCATCACTCACACTTGGGAATTCGTGCCATGAGACAAGTTAACGGAGAAATAGTTTGTAAGCATAATGACATTTTTATGAATATTAAAGCTAACAATGAATGTAACATAACAATATACTTCACAGTTATTTAAACAAGCGCTTCTTAATTTTGATTTTGCTGCTGTCTTTTTGCATTGGAAGCTAAGAGTTGTTTTTCTCAGACCTCTTATTTTTCTTAGGGCCTTGAGAAGCTTGCAATTCCTTGGGAGCATGACGAGAGAACCCAAGTGGAAAATTATCCTGTGTCCAACGCTCTCTGGTAAATACCTGGGTGCTCTTAAAGTGCGTGGGTGGGGAACAGGGTGTGTGCCTGGTAGGAAAGTCACCTGGGTTTCCAAGATGGCTGTTTCACCCCAGGCAATCAGGGAAGAGATTGGAATAAGAAAGGGTCAAAAAGGAAGATCAGAACCACACCTAAGAAGATGAGGGGAAAAGCCTAGGGCTGGCTTTTCATGAAGAGAACAGACTGCACCTGCATATTTCCAAATGCCTCACCCATCTGTTGCAAGACTGTCTCCTAGAGGTTTGATCTTATGTGCTGATCTTATGGGGACCTTCTCAAAGACCTTCCAGGTCTGGGGGTCTGTGCTCTGGCCCAAAGCTCAGCCATGAGCGCCTCAGCAGAGCTGATGAAGGGGCCAGGATGGGGCCTCCATCCAGAGAGCATTTCCCCCTCTGCAATGCTACATGTGAAAATGTCATACTGATCCAAGGAGTAAGTGCTCAGAAGAGAAGGCCAACATAATGACAGAGTCAATTTGGCATCTCATTTGATTTCCTCACAGAAAAAATTAACATTTTTGAAAAGATTGACTTTCTCCATGGAAATTCCTCTCCAATGTAAGCACTTGCTTGATGATGGGCTATTATAAATGCTTATGATTATGAGGATGAGATTTCTATAGCATCAGATGCTGTTATTACTTTGAATGAAACACTGTGAGGACAATTTCAGGTCCAACAAGCAGCTCTTAACTTTAAGAAGTCCCGGCGGATCAGAACACAATTTCCATAGCTCAAGGTGCAGGAGCAAAGGCATGGGGAAGGGAAGTGGGACTGGGGAATGGGATGCTGAGTGACCAAGAGAAGCATCCACAGGACGAGACAAAAGTGCATAACCATGGTCTTTTGGGTTATCCCACCTGGGAAAGGAAGGAACTCGCAGTGTCAGACACACACAGTATTTCCCTAGTTTGATCTTAACAGACTCATTGGGACCCTCCGGGAGTCCCCTGCCAGTGTCCATGTGTGCTCTAGATAATACTTTTCTTGGTAATCCATCATCTTCCTCCTGTCCACTCTAAGTCACTGTGGGAATGGCTTCTGCCAATATCAATGGCAAGAGTGTCCACTCTTGTAGAGGCGGTACATATTCACACTGCAACAGTTACCAGAGAAGCTGCCAATTCTAGGTCAATGTTGATGTTGTCTCCTTGTGGAAGTGAATGCTCTGGTCCCCCAATATTTGCTATATTCTTTTTTCTTAGCAAAACAATTTCAAAATGTAGTTGTAATTATTGCCATCCAGTGGAAAAGCGATGTATTTCCTAGCTTCCTTGCAGCTACATGTAACTGTGAAAGTAAGTTCTGATCAGTAATATTTAAGCAGAAATGCTGTGCAAGATTTCAGAGACATCTGGAAAATGATGAAGCTGTGAAGGCAGAACTTTTTATTCTCCCTTTCCTTATTTCTTATTTGTTTAGAATGCAGCAGATGTGATGGCTGGAGCTCTAGCAGCCATCTTAGGCCATAAGGATGATCCTGAGAATGTGGAGGCCACTTGCTAAAGAGGATAGTAGAGATTGCTGAGAATTTTTCCCTTATCACATCCTGGAACCATCACAACAGCTTGTTTAAATTGCTTTCATTTTGAGTAATTTTTAAATAAAAGCAAGCTAATATCCTTCACATGCACTAAATAAGTTCTTATAAATACAAATAGTAGTAGCTACTATAACTTGCAACATCATATTCATTGAGTTCTGTTTTATTGAGATATAATTGACATAGCACATTCTATTCATGTAAGGTATACAGCACAAGTTTTGGCATGTGCATATATGGTAGCTGATTACCACAGTAAGTTCAGTCTGCATCCATAACCACACATAGATACAATTTTTTTGTCTGATAATAGAACTTTTAAGATCTACATTTTCAGCAACTTTCAAATACAACCCAGTATTATTAATTACAGAACCATGCTGTTCATTGCATTCCCAGGACTTCTCTATCTTATAACTGAGAGTTAATATTTTTTTAACCTCCACCTATTTTTTACCCCACCCCCATCACCTTAGGTAGCCACCAGTCTGTTCTCTGTGTCCATGAGTTTTCGTTAATTTGGTGTTTTTTAGATGCCACATAGAAGCGAGATCATCCAGTATTTGCCTTTCTCTGTCTAACTTATTTCACTGAACCTTTATGTTAGATACAATCAGACCTTAACACGCCAGTTGCTACAGCAAGTCTTGGCTTCAAAGCTTCTGGAAATCCCAGCAACGCTTCTCTGAGGTGCCAACCACTGTCAAGGGACATCCTTTCACTCTGCAGGGTCGGAGTCCGTGGAAGCTGAGTGGCACCGAGTTATCAATGAGGCCCTCTGCTGGCTCTCCCTCCTCTGAAAGCAGCCCCTGACCACTCGCCTGTACCTTCACCCAGTCACTCTTTCTGGGACTCTCTGTCCTACAGGAACTCTGCCTCCCATCCCAAAAGACTCAGGTGGACCAGCACCAGCAGTCATTTGGTGATGCCTCCCTCCCAGGAGAATGCTCTTCATGATAAAGCCATGTTTCTGTTGTCCTAGGCCTGCATACTATCCCTGTGACACCTGCCTAATTCCTGACCTTCCTTTGAGTTGGTCTCCTTGGGGACACTGAGAGATGGGGAGGCTTCTTGTCAGCATACTGGTCTCCTTGGCTGGAATCTCACAGCCCCGGGAAGAGCAGCATGGTGTGGGGGCGACTTTTCCCGGTGGCTACCAGAGGTTTGCCTTTGAGTCAGGGGGCACTCCTGGAAGTAACCAGAGCCTTTAGCTGTTTGCTCTACAGCTGATTTCTCCCTGCTGCTCTCACCTTGTGAAGAGTAAGAGAGCCCAAATCCTATCCATGTGAAGCTTGGCCACATGCCTTGCTTTGATCCACAGAATGTGGGCAGAAGTGATAACAGATGCGACCCACGTGTAACGACATGATGCCTTCGAAGGCATCACATGTGCTTGTGTGCTCCCCTGGGAACACCCGGCTTACCCTGGGAGAAGACCACTCTGGCTCCAGAGTGAGATACAGGCAGCAGAGCCTCTCCAACTAAACTTACTCTAAAGCAGGAGCAGCCGCAGCTGACCTGCAGAGCTGCAGGCTTGAAAAGAAAGGCTATTGTTTCAACTTGCTAATGGTGGGGTGACTTATGTAGCATTAAGTCAGTAAAATGCTCATCAATACATCAGAAGCCCTGTTGTGCCTTACGGCATCTCTCAAGCCCTCTGGGATCCTTCCAATCCCACTGGGGTGGATCCAGACCTGTGAATATGAACGTGCTGGGTCTCAGCCTCTCCTCCGGGGTCCCCCCTCACTCTTGATTTCTCTTTTTCCTGGAAGATAAAGACGTGGACCCCCAAACCTACCCAGGGGAGGGCCTCTTCTATGTGGTTTGTTGCCGACTCCTTCGGAGACCCACCACACCCGTGCTGTCTCACCAGCAGTCGGCTCTTTCAAGCTGTCCTTCCAGTTTTAGCCAGAGCTGCCTTCCCAGCTGCTCCTTGGAATGTGCAAACTGCTCGTGTCTGCCCCATGCTCGCAACCCTTTAGTGGATCTCAGCACGTACTTAGTGAAAGGCCCCATTCTGAGCTGAATGGACAAGGCCCTTCGTGATCTGGTTCCTACCAGGTCACCCCCCAAGAGTGTTGGATCTTCCCAGGCGCCCTGCTGTCCACACCACTTCACGTGCCTTCCAGGGCTTGGATGCCCCTCCTCTATTCCCTAGGGTGTGACTGTCTCAAGGTGACAGTGATATGATTGATGGAAAGAAGCCAACAGCCTCAGGAAAAGGAAATGAGTTCCTTTTGATAAAATGCAAAGGGCACATTGAACAACAGAGCAGGGGTACTGCAGCGGACCTGGCTGAAGGGGCATAGTCAGGGCCTCGTTCAGCTGCTGCCACACAGAGACCCAAACCCTTACTCCAGCCCAAGCCCACCTCTCGGGTCTTCTTTGTCACCCACTGTCCAAGATCTGGGCTCCAAAAGGATCCACCACGCTAGGGCGCCACTGCTCTGTCCACGTCTCAGAGACAGTTTGGGGGCTTGCGGGAAGACAGGTACCCTGCGCTGCTTTCTATTCCCCAGACAATACCCGACACGATGCAAGTGCTTAGTGCCTACCTGGTGAGTAACCAGCTGCTCAAGTGAGGGTGGGAAGGGCAGCAGGTTGATCTGTGCCCCAGGGGGACAGGGGCTTGCTGTGAACTTGGGAGTGTGTCCTGGAAGCCAACTCCCAGCATTTGGGCTTGTCACCCTAATGTCAACTTTCTGGCCACATATCTCCCCTGCTTCAGATCTTCCAAAAGGCCCCTTTTCTCTGAGGCTAAACTGAACCTCTTCACGTGGCCTTCAAAGGAAGGTTGCCATATTTAGCAAAAAAAAGAGAAAAAAATATATATATAGGGCACCAAGCTATATTTGCATTTCAGCTAAACAAAAATACTTTTAAAAGCATGTCCTCTGTAATATTTGGAATGTACTTATATTAAAGAAAAATGATCTGATATTCAAAATGGGGGTCTGAATTTTGTCTGACTACTCTGTTTACAAAGCCCTTTGCCCTGCCTGCCCCTGAAGCCTCCCCTCTCACTAAGCCTTGCCCAGCCCTACTGACACCCTTCAGTCCCTCCTTCTCTTCTCTACTTGCTCCCTAAAGGAATTAACACTTGTTAAGTGCCTAGAACAGTCCCCGTGCTAAGGGACCAACCTGGCCCATGGTGGCAGATAGCGAAGTTTCGGTGTTATGACCCACAGTTGGGAGACCCGCCCCACCCGCACGGCCCACTTTGCCAGGCTAACTCTTCCCCAGCCTGGAGCCAGCTGATGGGCTCAGATGACCAGTCTCTTCTTTGTGAAGTCCTCTCCAACCACACGCCAGCCAAGATGGGAGGTGTTTGGTCTATGCCTCCAAGCACCCTGTGCTTACCCTCTTACAGTTCTTGTCCCCCTTTGTCAGGATGCTCTACAGAGAGCGACGCTAATTTCAAGAGAGGAAGGGATATCTCTGTCCTTGGTGCCTAACACAATGCTGGGGTGGGGGTGAGGGTGGGGCGACATGCAATAATTCACCTTGAATGGATGACCAGCACCCTGAAAACCCCAAATGACTCAGGTGCTGGTTTCCTAGATACTTTGATCACTCTGTGGTCAAGGTCAAGAGAGAGCCTCATGCTGTCTAGTCGGGGTGCCCATTCCACTTGGGGTGCTCATTCCTAATCCTGGCAGAAAGGTGTCAGAATAGCAGAGTTTCCCTTTCAGCTCTGCGTTACCACCTGCAGACCACAGCATCGGGCAATGACTTCTCCGCCCCGAATCCAGGGTCCTCAGGTGTGGAGGCCAGGGAGTCCCTTCTGGACAGGGTTGGGGAGCATCACGACATAGGTGCTGAGAGAGGATCACTCCTGGAGCATTCCAGCAAACACTCGCTCTCTTCCTTTCCCTCCTAGTAGGCTCACCAGGGTCGCTTTCCTTGGGAGAAAATAAAAAGTGTGGAAGCAGGTGACAGAAGCCTGGTCAGTTTGCATAAAGCACTGTATTTTGGTTTCAGATCAGAACCAGAAGACCCCACACTTTAAAGATAAAAGAGGAAAACGTGGAAGTCCATAGACTGAAGAGAGAGAAAAAAGGGCCTGGAAGGAGTGGATCAATCATCAAGGTGAAAACTTAAAAGACGATTGATTTTCTTCCTTGATGTCCACGTTTCAAGGGCCTTGTTGGATTCCTCCTGGGAAATCAACTTTGAGGCTCGTCTGCTGTGCAAAATCATTACCTCTGAGCTGTTTCCAGTGGCTCCTTGGGCTCCGGCAGGAAGCAAACACCAGTGTCCTCGCAGATCAGCAGCTTGACCTTGGGGCCATCCGTTGCTCACTCCCATAGCCCAGATGGTGGTCAGCTGGGAGCTGCATCTGGGTTCTCCCCAGGACCCTGACTATGTGGCTTGCGGGAGGCGATTCACCTGCTTGCCTGTCAGTTTCCAGATAACCTCCAGGGGGCACCAGAGTGAGGTTTGAAGACCAGCCCTAAGTGGACAGGATGAGGATGAGCCGGACAACAGAACATGTGTCCTTGGGACACTCAAGGTCAGAACAAGAGAGCCAATGATTTCCACGGTAGAGTTCAAGGAGCACGCAAGGTAAGAAGGGTGGAAGTAGGAAGGGTGAGGATGGAGTGACTCAAGGTGGAGAGGTCCAGGTTTCCGGGAGCAGGGAAGGTTCTGGAATGCCTGGGACCCAGGTCTATCTGTCCCTGGTCAAATAGACCAACTCTGACTCTCACCCTGCAAGGAGGGCATGAGGATTCCCTGAGATAAGGGGTAGAAAGCCCTACCCCACAGGACTCCATTGATGGGCTGAGTCAGCAGAATGCAAAGGCCCAAATATCAAATTGAAATTTCTCTCCTCTGCTTCAGAGCTCAGGAGCCTCCTTGAAATCCCTGGCCACCTCTCAGGTTCCCATGCCATGTGTGGCCAGAGCTGACCTGCCCCCTCAGCCATCCTCATCAGCAGCCCCTTTAACAGTGTTGGGCTCTTTCTCTGTTTTCAAAGCAATAATGAGGGCCTGCAGAACAAATATGACTCAATGCCTATTTGTGCAAATAAAGTTTTATGGGAGCACAGCCATGCCCATTTGTTTACATATTCTCTATGGCTGCTTCGTGATACAACAGCAGAGTTGAGTCACTGCAGCAAAGCCCATATGTCCCTGAAAGCTGAAGGTATTTACTATCTGGCCCCGTACAGAAAATGCTTGCCAATCTCTGGATTAAAGGTACACGTGCTCATGTGTGAAGATTGACTTGAGAAGTCTTCTATTGCTCGGGTAACATTGTCTTTCCCCAGGATCCTTGAGAAAACTGCAGTCTGAACTTTGTTGTTCAAATCAGAGGGAAAAGGAAAACAGAATTTCAGGGCCGGGAAGAGGGAATTGTGGAGGAGGTAGCAGACTCCTGCTGACCTGACAAAGACTTGCTACCTACTTCCAACACGGGAGACATCTAGGGAAAGAGGTACACAGAATATCATGGCTAAGAGCAATCTGACTTAAGTTCTGTTCAGTACTCCCTCCTCCTTGCTGTGTGGCCTGGGAAAGTTACTTAACCTCTCTGAGTCTCAATTTCATTCCCTGTAAAATAATAGTAGACCATGAGAATAATTATTCTCACAAGGAAAATTGTAGAGATGTCACACATGTAAAGTACTTAGCATGGTGACTGATACTTGGGAAGAATGTATAAAATGCCATGATTATCATTATGAATAAGGCTTGAGATGGAGAAAGGTGACTAAGCCCCCTTCGCACCCACATTCCCAGAAAGAAACAATTTCTAAGTGTTGGGAATATGATAAAAATTGTCTGAGTACAGGAAACCTGCTACAGAAATTGCAATGCAGAAGTTAAGCTTCTACAGTAGCTTCTGCATTGTGAAATTTAATAACCATCTATCACATCTCAGAATAAAAGTTATTGTCCACTTCAACCATGCCATTCTCCCCACTGCATTTTTTAAATTGGCTAAAAATCTGACTCAACGAGGTTCTCATGTTTGGAGTTTCCTGGTGAGTACCCAGAAAGTTGCTTCAGTTTTTCCTCCAGCCCCTCGCAGCTCCAGCTATTGGGTAAAGCTTTGTCCTGCTCTGTCAGTCTTAGGCTCCCTGCTGCTCGAAGCTCTTCCAGCCTGTTCCCTCCTATCACCAGCAGAGGGCCTTGCCCTGGGGGTGAAGGAAGACTCCCAGGCCTCCATGTGTGGGTGAAGGATGGGGAACTCTAGGGAATCTACTCCTGGGTCTCTCTCTCTCCCCCAACGTTAGTGCTGAGCTGGTTAACCAGCTTTCGGGGTGGGGGTGGGGGGGAGCAAGAACTCTTGTCAGCAGCATTTGCTGATTTCTGTGGTGTAAATACTCCCACTGTGACTGATTTCAAGCTGTCAGTGGCTTGCAGATTTCCTAAGGCAGTATGAGCTGGCACCACTACCTTACAAGCTGTTTCTCAGCTCCAGGGAGCGCATGTTAGGGCACCTCAGCTCTGTCCCTGCCCTGGAGGATCTCTCCTGGCCCTGCAGTCCCCCAGTGTGTTCTCCCAGAGGGTCTAGGTTGAGGAGCACAAATTTTCCAGGCTCTTCCCCTTCTATCACCAGTGCTCCTGATTCTGGATGGCTCTGCACAATTTCTTACAGCAGAGCCAGCCTCCTCTGTGACCCCCAGGTGATCCAGCAACACACAAGACTCCCTTCCTCAAAGGCTCACCTGGCCCACTTCATTCCACCCCATCCACCACCATGATCTTATTCCTAGACTTGTCTGCAGCCTCCTGACGGCTCCTCCCAGACCCAGTGCTCTCTTCCCAGCCCATTCTCTGTAGAGCCACCAGAAAAATTGTTCTAAAATAGAAATAAAATATTATCACCCTCCTGCTTTAAAAGATAACACTAAAGACCAAAACCAAAACTCAAATGGTTTCCTACCACTTATAGGGTAAAAGGAAGAGTGCTTTTTAGTGTTAGTGTGGGATTTTTGTTTTGCTTTGTCTGGGGATCTGTTTCAGATCTCAGGCATAAAGGGTACAAAGGGCAAAGTTACCACATTCACTGCTCTGCGGGATAATGTCATGATCCATAGAAACCCCCTGTGATTTAATTTATTTTTGTGTCATCTCCTTTCTCACCATTCCTCTAGTAGAGGCAACATGCAACAGTGTTTTATGTGCATTCTCGAATCCACATGCACCCTTGGAAAACAAGGATTGTTTTCATCTCAGAAGTGATACTGTCTTAAAGACCGATCATGTTTCTCTTTTCATTGTGTTAACTGTGTCCTTTTCTGCCTGCATCTAGTTTCATGGTTCCATTGCTGAGAGAGGCCGTGGAGCTGACCTTTGACTCCCTCTCCCATACATGGTTCTGCCCCGGAGTCCTCGGCATACCCCCTGTGGACTGGTGGGAGAATTTCTCTGGGCACTTGTGGGGTCCATCAGTTTCCTTAGCTTGACAAGCCCCATCACCTTGTGCTCCTGTGTATCTGCATCATCCACATCCCACTAGCAACCCCATCCCGTGTGACCTGTCACTGGCTCTCCAACTCCATCTCCTGCCCTCAGTCTCTCTGGTGTGTTCACTAATCCTGAAGGTGAGTATCTTTGGAAAACATCTATGATAGCCTCCTAATGGACTGTATTAGGACTCTAGGGTCCAGAGAGGGGATAGTCATGGCTCAAGTTCACATGATGTAGAACACCTTAACTGGGAGAGCCTGGTTTCCTAAAAAATCCGGGCACTTTCCCCTTTATTCCAAGGCCAAGTGTTTCTCCTGTTTTCAGAAGTAGAAAAAGGAGTTCCAGAATTAGGAAGTCCCAAACTTTGGATTACATGAAAAATTAAAGGACGGAAAAATCCTGACACTCTCATCCTTGACATTCTCTTCCTCCTGGACGTACGTAACTTGCAGAATAAGTGAGAGCTAGATACTCATGCCGAAGACCGAGGCTGTGACATGCCGAAGACCGAGGCTGTGACATGCCAAATCACGCACAGCCCTCTGTGCTCATCTGTCACCCAGCACCAGCCTCTGAGACCCCACTGACTGAGCGGCTTTTTGATCAGCCGGTTCTTCCCGAGGCCTCAACTAGGGACAGTGCTCTGAGAGCAAAGCCTGTTTCCATGTAATTGTCAGTATTCCAACAGCTCCAAGTTGGTTGGGGACATTGGAGGCTAAATATAAAATTAGTTTAAGCTTATAAAGTGATTGGGGGGGGCAATAATAATGTAAACAAGTAGTCTCTTTAATACGGCTTCAATGAGTTCATTTCAATTTTTCACGAGTTTTTTATTTCCTGTCCCTGTCTCTCCAGGGCATCATTCTTTACTGGGACAGGTGTGGGAAGGGGCTGGCATGGAGCACAAAGTGAGCCATGGTGGGCTGCCCCCCGGAAGCTCCACAGTCAGACCAGCCCTCAGGAGCCCCTAGACAGAGATTCCCATACTGAGCAAGGAAAGGACTCCCCCCGCTGGACTTGGAGTCACTGGTGTCCACCGTCCTCACACCCAGACTGTATCACTTCTCAACTTCTGCAGCAAGAGCCAGGAGCTCTTCGGTGCCTGCTCTTTATGCAAGAATGACAAATCCCGCCCCCACATCGCCACCTCCCCTCCGCTCCCGAAATCCACCTGCAAGTTACAGGCAATTTAACAGGCAGATCTAATCTCACCGAGATTTCAAAGCCATCCAGTCGATGTGGGCTCACTCGGCTTTTCTCTGCCTGTCCTTGTCCTCCTCCTCCCAAGCAGGCACCACAGCAGAGACCTGTCAGAGGGATCAGAGGCCTCCGTCAGCGCTTTCTGTTGGAATTCACAATGGAGGAATACACCATCTTCAGCTTTTCAGATAAAGTGTAGAGAGAAATGGCTGGGACCATGAGAGCTCTGGAGGCAAGAAGCCTGGATTTTAGCCCAGCTCTGTGAACCCAAACGCCTTACTGAGGCGCTCTGTGTTTAGGCGTGCTGGTCAGCAACACAGCAGTGCTGATGTCCACCTGTCAGCTAGCAGGACCTGCTCAGGCTTTAAGATTTAAATGTGCCATAACCCTGGGTAATGTGCGAAGACCAATGCCATGTGTTTGCTCTCATGAGGATGATGGATAGTAGTGATGATTGGGAGGATGATGGTGAGCTGCTTCAATCAGGAGAGAGAGAAATGAAAATTGGTTACACCTATTATTTCTAACCATCTGTCCCTTGCTGTCCTTGGAATTCAGCGATCCTGCATATATGCAAAGGAGACTCCAGGAAGCCAGCATTAAGTTGACTGAGGTCAGTGACAGGAGAGAGTCCTGGCCATACAGGAGAGGGGAGATTTCCAGCAGACATCTGATACAAGGCTGTTGCCAAGATGGCTGGGGTTTTATCTTCTTCACAGGAGAATTGCCACCCTGCCTTTGCCATCTGAGGTCTTGCTTCACAGTGTGTGGTCTGAGGACCAACAGCGTAAACGTTTTCCAGCACTTTATCTAATGTGCAGAATCTCAGGTCCAGAGCTATTCAATCAAAATCTGCTTTTTATTAAGGCCCGTCAGTGAGTTCTATACATATTAAAGTTTGAAAAGCACTCTCCAACTGAATGCAGAGGAGGAAATTCAGTGACCCTCCTCTGAGGTCTCACTGGATTGTTCTGTAGGCAGTGACGCAACAGGTGAATGAGAGACGGGGTGAGTGTGGAGGCTCCGAAGCTCACTGACTAGTTTGCGGTCCTCAGTGAACGGTGCCGAGACATCCCAGCAGGATGCAAGTGGGTGAACCAAGTGGGTGAACCAAGTGGGTGAACCAGACAGACGCCAGTGCCGCGCACACACGCAGTTTACTGCTACGATTGAGCAAGATTGTCTCTGAGGGACTTGAGACTTCATTTCGTAGAGCTGAGCAGCTAGGGCATGTAGGGCCTGACCTCGTGTCTGCCACATGTCTCTGCTCTCATCCTTGAATGTCCCTGACAAAAAGGAAATCAGGTCAGTCTGACATGCCTTGTTCTAAATGTGACAAGTGACAGTGAGCCTCAAGTTCTCGTCCAGACCCTCGGTGTCCAGCCCCTATAGATGATGAGCATGCTCCCCTGGTGCAGACCATGGCTTACCGAACTCACCCTTATCAAGGCTCTGAAAATATGAATGAAATGTGCCTCTTTCCAGACTTGCATGATGCCTCGAAGATCAACAAACTGTGTTTGGGCAATGACCTTACAAGTGTTTTTAAATACCCTAGCATGTCATTTGTCTGGGCCAGGAAGCAAGGGGTGAACATAGTAGCTCAGTGTTTGATTGCAGTGACCTCTTTCTCCTCTTTTGGATGTCTTTTATGCTGACCAATATTTACTCTAACCTTTACAGTAAAGATGATGCTAAAGATCTGTTCAAAGGATTGGAAACCATTTGTGACAGTCACAAGGCTTTTGAAGATCTGAGGGCAGCTCAGAGAGAGCCCTGCTGCTTAGGATCCTCTTTATCTTGTATCCTGGAAGCCCCTTCTCTTGTGGTTGATAGAAGATCCTTGAAGAATGAAGGCAGAGGAGAACCTATTGGAGGCTGGAAGCCTAATAGAGCAGTGTCTGGATCTTAGCTAGTGAGGGGCAGGCCAGCAAAGAGTAATGCTAGAGGGCACCAGAGCATCCTGGTTCTCACACAGCTATACAGTGTGAGCTCTGTTTCTTCTCTTATTGTCCATCGTGCCCACATGTCTCTCATGCACTGCCTCAGAGAAAGACATTCTTGCTTCTTTGCCACATAAGCTATGAGTGTGGCAGGCATCGTGGCTGCTTATCCCAATAGCCATACTTACCCTACCTCCCACCATCCCAATGGAACCCATGTTTGTTTGGACAGGTTGCCATGCTTCCTGAGGACTTTAAATTCATCTTGGTTAATCCCATTCCCACCGCCACTGACTGGGAATCAGTGCAAGCCAATCAAGTGTGAGGAAGATCTTCTGAGAAGCTTCTGGGAGAGATTTGCTTGTTCTTGAAAGGAGACCCAAGAGAAGGTGTCGACTTTTTCTCAGTGTCAGCACATCTGGATGTGACTCCTGGAAATGGCTGCAGCTAAAGGGAAAATCAGACTTAAGATAAAGTCAGGCTATTTTGGATGGCAGAGAAAAAGTCTAAAAGGAGTTTGGGTCCTTGATGACATCTATAGGCCACTGAATTAATCAACCCTGGAGCTTCCCTAGCTCTGGACTGGTTGTAATAAGAGATAATAAATCTTATTGTCTGGAGCTGTTGAGTTGAGGTTGCCACAGTCAAAATTGAAAACAAAACAAAACGAAACAAAACGTGTGATTAGATATAGACATCTCAAGAGGAGCTCTGGTGCTTCTATTTCCTTTGCTGTGATTGATCTAAAGAGAAATTCAGTCCTCAGGGTCAAGTTCTATGCCTAAATACACATGAATGCTTCATGAACACACACACACACACACACACACACACACACACACACACCACCCCAACATTAGCCAAGAAATGAAAGCAATTATGTGAATATTCTTATGAGAAGAACCTAGTTATGCTTAAAACCTAAAGTACAAGGACCCAGTTTTGTTCATATGAGGAAAATGAAGCACCCCCAGTTGGGATTGGGTGAGAACAAACCAATTAAATTGTGACATTTATTAGAATTTTGTCCTTGAGCTTGGGGCTTAATTGGTACAAGTTTTTCTAGCAAAGGGCTTTGGAAAACATAATTCTATTGCTAGGACTAAAACCCATGATTTTTATGCTAAAACAATCTTCTCCTATTCAGACCTCATTATATGATGCAAGAGATAATCAATGTCTGATGTATCAAGTTCTTATGATGAAGAGGAATAGGCTGGTACCAAGTCTGCTGAGTTGAGTCTTGATCGTGTCAGCCTGTCGTGACTCCAGAAGAAACCGTTCCATGCATCTTTCATCTTCAGCCAAGCGGAAGCTAGGACCTTATATCTTATCACTGAAAATAGGACATAGTATACAAGAAGCTGATTGTGTGGGAGTGGAGTCAGGAGTACTCTCAGGAGTGCCTGGAAAAGAATGAATGAGGAAAACTGGATTGGGCAGAGGGAGTGGATGAGCTGGAATGTAATGGTTGTTACAGGAACCTCAGTGAGCGTGGAGCTGGTATGACCCTTGAGAGTTGCCCTGAATTAAGGCCAGGGGCTGGGACTTTGACGTTACTCATAGACCAGCTAGGGGATGTGGACCACCCGCTGGAAGCAACCTTTGAGGGAATGAGGGTATTTCCCAGGGAGGGGATTGTCAGCCATAAGCAACCAATATTTCTAATCACTTCGGAGTAAGTGTCTTAGTCTACAGTGGACTTCTGGGTGTTTCATCACAACATCCACTGCACATCTGATGTAGATATTGGAAAATATGGATCAGAATTGCTGTCTTGCTCCCAATACCCTCAGGAATGCAGATTGTAGGCACTCCATAACTATTGTTGGATAAATCATAGAAACCTGGGATCCAGCTGAGACACAGATGAAAGCATCATGCTCCTGTCCTCTCTGCAGCCTACCATCACATTCAGAGAAATCACTGTGACCTCGAGAGCTGTCAGATATTATTTAAATTGCATTTATCTGCTTCAAATCGGGGACATGGTACAGGGTAGATTTGTTAACTCGTTGGGAAAAACTTAGAGCTGGAGGTTATTGCCTACCAAACAAAACAGTAAGATTCAGTGGCTAAAGAGTTAAATATACAACCATTGAAACCAAAAAGAATTAGAGGATCATTCCCGAAAAATGTTCATAGATACTTGGGGTAGTTGAGCCTTTCTAAGCATTACTAAGCATCCAAGCATTTCTAAGCAAAAACAATAAAGGAAAAGATTGATGAATTTGATTACTTAAAAATGAAATCTTCGCTGGGTCCAAAAAATACCATAAGCAAAATTAAAAGGCAAATGACACACTGGGGAAAATATAATAAGCATATATTATAGACAAAAGGTTGATATATGTGAAGAGATCTCAGAAGTCAAGAAGAGAAAGATAAGTACACCCATTAAAAATGGGCAATTGACATAAGTAGGCAATTCACTAAAGAAAAATTACAAGTAGACAATACACATATGAGAAAACATTCAGCCTCACTGGAAACAAAGGATATGCAAATGAAATCAACAAGGAGTGTGGGGAATTGGGCAATCGGTACCCTGCTGAAGGGAGTGCAAATCGGTGCCACCTTTGAGAGGCAATTTGGCGGCATCTACCAAAAGCCTTAGAAATGAGCACACATATTTTTGACTCAGCAATTTTACATCTAGGAATTTATCTAAATGATCAAAGCAAGGGTATGCTCAACTATTTACATATACCCGTATTCAATAAAGAATTTTTATGTTAATTAAACACCAGAAATAATCTGTGTGTCCCACCATAGCCGTTGGTTAAACAAATTGTGGAATAGCCATACTATGGGATGCAAGGGGGTCATTAAAATGAAGTTATAGAAGAATATTTACTGACATGTTTGCAACTTATTGCTGAGTTTAAAAAAGCAAGCTACAAAATAACATACATAACACCATCAAAATGTGTGCTCCTAGATACATGCTTTCCAAACACTTAACTTTTTACTTGCTGAGGGATTGCTTGTGTATATTTTCTTTGGTTTTTCTGTGTACTGTCCAAATGTTATGGATTAACCAAGAACTACCTTTGTATTTAGAAAAGAAAATGTCATGCACAAACTAATTGGATCTGGTAAAAATGAATAAGAATGAGGTGCTAGTATTCTGAATATCAGGAATAAACCCCTGACTCCAAGGTGTCACACTTGAACCTGTCTCACTTTCGAAGGTGAGGACTGACAGTCAGACTGAAGCTCACTGGGTTGATTCCACCGTAGACACCCACTGTGAAGCAAGTGACGGTAGAAGACCACTGAGCTTGAGAGCAGGGATGAGTTCCAAGTACCTCTGTGACTACGGCACACGGCTGACAATCAGAGGCAGGCAGGTATGAATGAGCGGCATGAATGGCAGACCTGCTTCCATCCATCCCCTCGCATGAGGACTCCACTACATACACAAAGGAAAAGCCCACACGAGCTCCTGCAGGAGCCAGTAGGATGCTCTGTGTCGCCAAGATTCCTGTGGAGACCATTTTCTACCTTGGTTCTGTTCGCCATACCTGGTCCTCCCTCCCACTCTCCTAATCCTCTCCCTCAGAACTTATTATCAGTCTCAAGGTAGACACAGGTGGCTGCTCTCCTCAAAGACATTATGTAATAACCTTGGATCCCAAGCACAGTTGCTTGAGACTCCTAAGGGCTCCAGATGAAGACTGTATGGATTTAGCTTTCCTATTATAAAAGATGGTAAAACTACTGTTAAGTTTGGGTAAGTAAGTGGTTGGATAGGTGGATAGATGGGTAGGTGTGTGGGTGAGTGGATAGATGGATGGATGAATGAATGGATGATGGGTGGATACTGGGTCAGTCTTATCTAAAAGCAGGAAGTACAGAGTCTCTAGAAAGCGGAAAATAGGATAAGGCTGGAATTGACTAAGAAGGTTGACTAGGGAGGACAGACGTATAATCTGTCCATTCTTATCCCAGTTTTCACCTGTCAGTTCATCCCTTTCTTCAGGGCTGAGTGACCACCACACCCACACACAGTCTTGAGAGCCCTCACAGACCTTGTTTATGCTCTTGGAAAAGCTACCACCACCTATTGTACTATTTCCTTGTCTGTCTCTCCCTCTCCACTGTGAGTCTTCTGCAGGCAGTGATTTTGTCTCAGTCAGTTCTTTTTCAGTTACAACTTTAAGAAAGCTCAGTCCAAACTGCTTTGAGTGAAGGGGAATTCACGACTGTTAGATCAGGGAGAAGGACTGGTTTGGGGTACAGTTTGATACCATATCCATCAATTTCAGCTAGGATGACCTGGTCTCAGGCTCTATCTCTGCTTTTTCTTTCCTGGTATTTCCCTAGTGGTAACAAGAAGGCTGTAGCAGCTCCTGAAGTCATACCCTCTCTGCTTCCAGCCGGAAACACCCCAGAATCCCCACAGAAAGCTTTACTGTTTCTGCAACTTCTGATTGAACCTTATGCTCATGCCCAATCCAGTCACTATGTGCAGGGAAAGGCGGAGCTCTCCAAATGGCTTAAGCTGAGACTAGGAAAGGGAGAGCCTGGGTATCTTAGCATAAAAAGGGTGAGAATGCAGAGTGGCACAAAGAGCAGCCATTCATGGCAAGCTATGTCTTCTTCAATGCTAGGGCCCTCCACCAGGTACGTAGTGAGTGTGCAGATACGCCACTTCCCCAGCCCCATCCCAGCAGAAAACACAACATAAACTTGGCAAAGAAGCCCTCCAGCACTTTGCTGGGGACCACGGGGGCTGTGTCCATGTGACTCCCTCACCAGTCCCCTGTCCCGTTTTCTTCATTGCCTTCCTGTCGGCCTCCACCTATCACACCTAAGTCATGCCCTTCATTCCAGAGCACTGGGCAGAGGAAATTTTTGAAACCAATGCAAACTAAAAAATGTTTGAGATCGATGTCGACTTAGAAAGCTGACTTGGCTTCTCCCTCTCCCTGCAGCCAGTACGGGGGGCTCCTCCCCTCCCTCCCAGACCTGTGCAACAGCACCGGGAACAATGCCTGCTGCCACAGCTCCCATTTGAAGGATCTACAATGTATCAAGTTCCTTCAAGCCTCATCTCAGGTCTATACAGTATCTCTGCAAGATGGTGCGATGGAGACTCACAGGCTTGCCCACCTCTGGGTGCCAGTGGGATCACGTTATTGACAACTACTCACCTCTCCCAGATTCGTTGACCCAAAATGCAGGGACATAGTTGCTCGCCCCCTACAAATACTTCTTTGGGTTCCCTGGGGTTCACTCATATGAGCCTATAGGTCCTGCCAAGCTCCAGTCTCAACTGCTGCTGGTCACCAGCACCCAGTTCCTGTGACAGAACGACCAGCCACTGTTCTCCGTCACCACAGTGGCGCCTCTGTGGTGCCATTCTGTGTGGTCACGGATTTGGGGCGATGCCTCCTTGCTCCCGCTCTGTGCCGCCAACTGCCAGTGTTGGTGGCGGAGCCCATGAGCAATGAAGAAGACTTGGTGATGTGCTGGGAGCAGGGAGCGTTGACGCATGTCTGAGGAAAGGGGAACCTGCACACAGGGGGAACGGGTACATGTGAGTTTATTTTAATGTGCAAAATAAAAGTTACTGCAATTTTTTGCTCTTTTTAAGCAAAAAATAAGATCCACTGTGAAGGAGCAACAAGAAGTTTCAGAGCAGCATAGGCATCAGGCATCGTGCTCTCTCGGTTGTGAAGAAAGGTGGGGCGGGTTTTGTCTACAGTGCAGTATTGTGAAGGAGGGTGAGGTGCCTGGTCCAGGCTTCCCCACTTTGCACCCCGCTTCTTACAGCACAGAGCCATGCACTCTGCCTCTCCATGCTTCAGTTTCTCAGCCGTAAAGCGGGGCCCTGGTAGCTGGGTTTGTCGGTCGGTTTAAAAATCTCCACAAAGGGCTCTGCACATGGCTTAGGCCCTAGGAACTGGTCCCTGAAGAATGGTTGTGATCATCATTGTCATCATGATGCACCAGCTCTCTGGAGGAGACGCAGGAAACCGGGCAACAGGCTCCTTCTGAAACTGAAAGGATACGGACCAGGCTAGAGGGTGTGGAGTTTCAGCGTTCACCCTTTTTAAAGTGTTTGACCGGCACACCCCGGTGGTTAAGTCCCCTGGGTGCAGTCCACGCACATCACTAGGACACGGGTTCGAGACCTGAGGCTGAGGGGAGTCACCAAGATGAACCTTTAGATAAAAACACTCCTGTCTCTTTCAAAAAAAGACCTGTTAGTGTTTATTTAATGCACACACATATATGTGATGCATCATGTGGTTATTGAAAGGACCCCATCTCTCCCCACCCTCAGCACCGCCCGCCCATAGGCCAGAGACCACCAGAGTCGGGCCTGGAGACAAACACAGGTGCAGGAAATCCTGCCGTGCTCAGAAACCCCACCACTGTGACCACCTTTTCCTTCTTTCTCTTTCCCTTTCTTTCCTTCTCCACCCCTCAAATTCCACCCAAGACTGTTTTGCTGGGTCAAACCCTTTATTTTCAGTGCCCTTTCTCAGGCAAGTTTCACTTGGCGGGCTGAGTGTAGGCTTTCAATCGGCACATGATCGAGTCGTTGGTTAGATGGTTGATAATATGCAATAGTTCTTATGCCAGCGAGCTGCTGATGAACCCACTCCACGTCTGTCTAAATTCCATGTCATTTTGGGGCAGGGTTGGGAGAGGGTGCAGCTTCCTCAGGGCAAGCGTGATTTCCCTGCTCCTTAGCCACATGCACAGCCGTGTTGGAGGAAACATCCCTGTTCTTGGACAATTCCCTACCCAACTGGCTGCCGCACCCTTTACCCACTCTCTCTGACTCAGAGGAGTGTGTCTCCAGGGCTTCTGGGAAGACCTGCCCATCACTTTGGGGTAAGTTCCTGGTGGTTAACTCCCCTCTCTGAGAAGCAAAATGAGAGCCTGCCTCTGTGGCCTCAGGCCTGCTCAAGGCAAGACTCACAGGATGCCAGCCTGGCTATGTTCAGAGGTTCCTCCCTGCACTGGTGCCAGAAGGACTCATGCCTGCCACCTGGGCTGGTGGTAAGTCCCTAGGCCCCAAGTCTCAGTCTCCCTGTGCTGTGTGTGTCTTCTGCCCTCCTGAAAGCCCCTATCCCGGCATCTAGTTGACCCTCCTGCCTCCTAAATCCTTCATCGGATCAACTCTGTTGATTGGGGCCTGGATTCCACTCCTAAGTTCCCTCCACGCCTCTCTTCAGGTTGGCCTTGACCCCTGTGCTTGCAGCTACAGTCTGGGTCTCAAGGCCCTATCCTCAGTCTGGGATCCAGGACCCCCTATAGCTACTTCTGGTGCCAACACTTTGGGTCTCAACCTTCACCCAAACCAAAGTCCACTGGGCTCCTTGAACTGCGAAGCAAGCTTGAGTTGTCTCAGCCTGGAATTACTGCCTGGAAGAGCCCTCATCCAGGACTCCAGGTGGAAAGATGGAAGCTCCTGTCTGTCACGGTGGCACAGGGAAGGCCACAGATTCAATTCTGAGTCCAGGGTCAGATGACTCAAAGCAGCAGGTGCCAGGTTAGAGTCTAGACTCTACCTCGCAGGAATTACTGAGCAAGAACTGGAGATCGGTACTGCAAGACTGCATGCATGCATGGGCTTGTGTGTACTTCACTAGAGGCAATTTTATCACTTTTATAATAACAGCAAAACACATTACATACTCAAATTTACTGCGTGCCAGGAGGGCACTTATTTTAAGGACTAGTATGTTTACATGTCTTAACTGATTGAACCCCACCATGCCTTACAAGGTAAGTACTATTCTGTTCATGCAGAAACTGAGGCACAGAGAGGTTAAGAAATGTGTCCAAGATCACACAGTCAGCAAGAAATGAGACTTTTTAAACTCAGATCTTAATGAATTCCCAATCCATGCTTTTTACCTTTATATTTTATCATTGATGTCTCAAAGACATGTGTAGCCCAACAAAGGTGAAGAGCCTTCATACAAGGTAAAAAGCTGAAAAAAAAATGCGGAAACAAACTTGTGAGGTCCAAGTGCAGGGCAAGGGAGCATCTGAGAAGTCAGCATTGACTCTGTCAGCAGCCTGCACTCCACATATAGCTCCACATACAGCTTCCACTTACTCTTAAGGAGAACTGTGATGTAGACCTCACTAGTACCATTTACAATGAGTAAATTGTGGCTAAGTGAGGCTCAGTAATCTGTCTGTGTACTGCTTACATACTAGGACACAGCAGTTCAAGATTCAATAGACCCGGGTACCTTTAAATCTCAAATAGGTTTTGTCTCAGGTAGGTTGACTGTCATGGGTTTGCAACCAGGGACAGGGGCGGGGGTGTGAAGAAGGAATCCTGGGCTCCTCATTCATCTCCTCTTGCTTCCTCTCCTCCTCCCTCTTCCACCCCATCCACCACACCTAGACCTCTTCACTTGCTGGGGATTAAGTTAGGAAAACAAAATTGAAATGAACACTGTTCTTCCAACCCATCCCTGGAGATGCCGACTTACACGGGTCTGATGCTGTTGATGATGTTCTATCGATTTCCCCTCTAATTGCTGCAGCTGGATCTATATTCATTTTCTGTCTCAAACTTCTCTTTTGTTGGTTCAATGAGCTAAATGAAGGGCCCATTTCTTTCTGTTCCTGTTCTGAAAAACCAAAGAAGTTTCAAATGAAGAACTCTATTCAGAAGTCAGTGAGGTCAGCAGGCTGGGGACAAAGAGGGTGAATAGTGGATGACCTCTTCTGAAGACTTGGCAAAGAACAAAACTGGAAAACAGAGATCTGGGAGACATCTCTAGTTGCCAGGAAGCAGAAATATTCCACCCTGAATTCACAGATTAAGCTTCTATGTATTCAACTCCTTTATTAAGCATCTACCAAGGACTGGACCTCATGGTAGAATCTAGAAATTTTATTCTAGCGTATTTACTCAGGATATAGTCCCTGCCCTCATGGAGTTCAATGTGAGTTAGATGAACAACATTTGTCAAATAATTGTATAAGTAAAGTAATTTTCATGGCAGGAAATGTTAGGTCAAACTGAAAAACCACAGGAAAGAGGGAACAAAATCAGAATTTGTTCAAGCAAGGCTCACTTTTCCCTTTGTCAACTCAGCAATCTTTCAGTTCTACTCAACTCAAGATGCACAGTGAAGAAAGAAAAGTGCTGAGGTTCCTCCAAACTGGACAAGACTAGCTGTCTTTTTTTCCAGGGGTTAACCACATTTTGGAGAAACCAGATGCTACAGCAATTGCACCCACTTGCACAAGATCACAGGAAAGATGCCTGCAAAATCAATCCTCTTCCTTTGTGATGCGCCTCTAGTGTTGGCCCTTTGGGTAAACCTGGCATGTGCTCTTGATGTTCACCTCTTAGTCTCCATTCTTTGCTCAAGAGGCTCAGCATGAGACTGCGCAGTCCCCATTTAAAAAAATGTGACTGCGCCTTATCTTTCCAGCTCAGTCCATTGCCAGTTACTGCCCCTCACCTGGTCATTCTTCCCCAACACCTTGGTCTCTGGGCCAGGTGAGTGTCTGAGGCACAAAGGAGTTAGTCCAGACAGACTGAGGTTATGCTGTGGTAACAGGTAGCTCCTAAGTATTAGTGGTTTAAAACAAGAAACTTGTTTCATATAAAGTCTGTGGTAAGTTCAGGGGCTCCCCAGGGAAGTTCCCTTTCAAGAAGTGACACCGGGATCTGGTGGATTTCCATATTATGACCCCAATATCCTCACACTTGTTGCTATGGCAGGGGAAAGGCTGGAGCCTCAGAGTGACACATGTGGATTCTTCTCAAAATCATGACCAGATTTATGGCACCACCTAACTGCAAAGCTTCCTAGGAATAAGATAACTAGATATTTGTAAGTTATAATAATGTCTACCACTCTGACAGGGGTTTACAAACAATCTTATGTAGAACACCAACTTTCAATCCATCACAGTCCAATTTCACACATCTCATCTTTATCCCTATGAGGCAACGTTAATTCAAAGTCCATATCTCTGTCTTCAGTTTTCTGCGAGTAACTGGTAAGTCATAATTTATACTCAAGAGTATCTTTAAAAGGAAATTTCACACCTTTTCTTCTACATCAGACTAGCTCCACTGAAAAGTTCATGTCCCTAAAGATGTTTGCTTTTGCTGGTTCAACAACAATAGTGAGTTAGGATGACTCGAGAAGTGGCGAAGAACTTACTTATGCCATGAATTACACATAGGTTCAACTATCTGTTCTTCCATTCACCATTTGGGTGACATTGACTAAATGACATAAACTCCAATTTGCACATCTGTAAAATGGGAATGGAAATAGTGGTGGCTGTGATTCCAAATGAGTTAATGTAGTTAGCAAACACTCAATAAACAGTAACTGCTATTAGTATTATTATAGATTTCTGGGAGTCAATAGCCAATCAAGGGTTTGAGAGTGTGTTTCAGACTCAGTGCTAGAGATGCTAAGAGGGAAAGGAAAGAGAAGCAGAAACACGTGGAGAGCTAAGTTTTCTTCAGTCTCCAAATAAGTTGTTGGGCAGTTAAGTTGCCAAGAAAGCCAGGATAGTAAGGATATTTCAGGCATACACTTCAAGAGTAATGGGGTCTGGAGGTAGAGGTAGATAAATCTCTGATTGAGTTCAGGGGTATGCAGATATACCCTCCTTTCTTTATTCTGCAACCTTGAACTTGGGCTGGCCCTAACATTGTTTGAATTAAATATCACCATGCTGACAAAATGTACAGATAGTCCCAGATCTATAGTTGATGCTCAATAAATAATAATTAGTGTGATCATTATGATTATCATTCTACCTCAATAAATTGGCACATTTATATGGAAAATCATGACAAGGCAGTTATCTCTAAAGAGACTTCTGTGAATTGTTGATATATTCATATAACTTGTTAGGGGACCCTATTCAGGAGTAATATCTCCTTTAAAAACTTTAAATTTAAAACTAAAACATGCACTATTCCAAACCTTGAGGCATTTATGGTCTAGAAAAGGAGTTAGATATGGTGCAATGACTTCTGTGGAGTGTCTTGTCTTATACTTTGCAGATTATGCATCTACAACTCTCACAACAGTTCAGCAAGGTAGTATTTATTCTCCCCATTTATATAGAAGAATAGAATTGAGCCTCAGTTTCTTTAGCCTGAAAACAGGTACAAGAAACTTCACTGTTCTATGAAAATTAAAGAAACTATCTATGAAGGCACAAGGATGTTGTGGGAAATGATAGGAAAGACTTCAGAGAACAATCAGGATGCATTTCTCTAGTTGCTGCCTCTACAGGGAAGGTACATAAGAGTGACTTGTGGCCTAGGGGTCTAACAGCTAAAGGCTGGGGCAGAAGAATTGTGCTGAGTGCACTCACAAGCACTGAAGGAAGACGAGGAAATGAGGATGGAAGGAGTGAGTGAATGAGTGGGAGGGAGGTGAGATGAAGCATGCCAGCTTATCCCCAGGGAGACGAAGCTCCATTCCTATCGGGCTGTCAGCTGAAGGTGTTGGAGGGAAAGGTGGTACGAGTATGCAGCAGAGTTCTCTGTGTGCCGTTTCTCCACCACCCCTCAGCCAAATAATTCAAAACTCACGAGTTCTGGTCTGCTGCATAAGCACTGTCTACAGCTTTGCCACCTTGTTTCCTGCAAGTGTCCTAGATAAACCCCCAGATCCACAAGTCAGTGTTCCAGAGATGGGGTAGCTCCAAGTCTCCCCACAATCTACTAACCTGTTCTTCTGTTTCATCTCAGGGTATATAGCTAGGATCCTGTCTGTCATTCTCCTGAACAGTCATCCAGGTACTGCCCCACCAATAGGACACAGGGTTGTAATGTGGCACCATCAGGTTCCTGAACAGGTTCTGTTATACGTGACTTCTCTCCCTCCTCTCTGCTCTGGAGCATTGGGCTGAAAGTGATGTATTTATAGGACCACAAGGAAGACCTTGAATAATACAGATGCACACATTATCTCAGGATTAGCTAGGGATGAGCTACCTATAAAGTTAACTTTTTGGAATCCTCCTCAGTCCAAAGCACTTCTTTGTCTGTTGAAGTTCTATAAATACAACCGTGGAGATATTTTATTTTAATTTGGCTTAATAATCCTTTAAAGTGAAAATAATTCTAAAAAGGGTAACATATTATCTGAGTTCAAACAGTCTTAAAAGGGGGAGCTTCTCAGTGAGGTTGCCTGTGGCAAAGCCAATCATCAGAACGCAAGAGGGTGGAGAGAGCAGTTTGAACTTCATAAGATCAGGACCTTGGAGAGTTCCTTCCTAGCTTGTAGCAATTTCAGGGCGCTTTCCAGATCTGCTCAGTCTCCTGCAGTTACCATTGCCTTCAAGTCATCAGCCTCTCTGGAGAGGAGTTCTCTAGCAGAGACACTAGATAATGAGAACTTCATTCCTGAGAGAAGGCAAAAGTCTTGGAGCTGTACTCAAAGGTAAGACTGTAACCTAAGGATACACACCCCTCCCTGGACTAATCTTAAGGATGCTGATGATGGTGACGATGGTGATGATGGTGATGGATACAGTGGTGATGGAGATGGTAATAATGATGATAGTTAATATTTACTGCATATTTGTAATGTACCAGATTCAGTTAAATGCACTTCGCATTTAATTCACTGAACACCCAGAATAAACCTAGAGATGGTTATGATTATTATCCTCCTTTTACAAATGAGAGAGTGGAAAGCAGAGAAAATCAGGGTTCCTTATACCTCTGTACCACACATTCCAAGGGTGCCTGCTATTTTCACTCTGGTCCATGTGAATGGTGTCCCCACAGTTCTACAGGGCACACTCTGTAGCCAATATAAAGAGAGGTTAAGTAACTTACCCAAGGTCATGAAATGACTAAGGGGTGGGCTTAGAACACAGGTAATATAGTTTCAGAGTCCCTGTTCTTAATCACTGCTTAATAGGACCCTCTTGATCAGGGGTTTCTCTTCATTGTTAAGTGTACTGTGGGCATGATGGGCCAAGTCGTATTTTTAAAATTCACTTCTAATATTTTTTGTTGCCACAAAGATAGCACTCTAGTAGCAAATCCACACATAAAAGCAGTCAATGCAAAGTCAAGGTTTTTTTGACTACTCATTTTCATATTTCCCTCTATAGGTGCTTCTGAAGATGAGACTGATTTGATTATTGTTTGTGTTTGGGAGGTTGGTATAAGAAGAGAAGGCAATAAAGCTTCAATTCCATAACAGCTTTTTGGCACCCAGGGTGGATGTCCTGCCTGAATCTCTCTCATCTAGGAGAATGAAATGGGGACTCCATCATACATGCAATAGATATGCAATATATGCTATATATACACCTAGGAGATGGGTACAATTATTTTCTTCCTTTTAAAATGAAGGAGCAGAAAGAAGAAAGCATTTTTGAAGGAAAGGTGCAAGGAGGAATGAAAGCAAGTAGGCAGGAAGGCAGG
>RJWH01008600.1:0-29130 GCA_004363575.1 Solenodon paradoxus
GAAGATAAATCCTCTGCACAGAAAAGATGTTCTACCATCTATGACTTTTAATCTAATTTCCAGTCACTTCCACCTTCCCATCTCACCACCATCCCAATGGACGCAGTGGTTAAGGGTTATAAAATCATTCCGCATTCCCTAATAGATCCTGTAGTATTCTGCTGTAGTCCTTTTATATCCCCGGTGCCCTATACCTGGAATTTCTTTTTCTTTTTCACCAAACTCACCTATTCAAGTCCTTAAAGCTTCACTACTATGACATTCGTGACCTTTTCCTACAGATCTCTGATCACAACGTGCCCTTCTTCCTCAACACACTTCTGCCACGTTGTTTGAAAGGCACATGAGCAGAACATCATAATCTGTACACATATTTATTTGTCCCTGTTCCAAATTCCAAATATCCTAAAGACAGGGTTCAAGTGTCATTTATCATCTCATCCAGATATGGGGTCTAGAGATGATTGGGAATCAAGTGTTAGAATATATTATGACCACGAGGACTGGGATCCTGCTGGTCTTATTTAACATTGCATTCCCAGTATGTAGCACAGTGTAAATATTCAATGAACATTAGTTGAATCGATGAGCGAATTGGGAGAAAAGCTAAAATGACATTCCATACAATCTAGAATGGTGCTCAATATTTTGCATTTAATCTTTACTGTTATTCATAATTTTGTCCCATATTGGATGCATTTCCAGTATGGTTAAGTATCACTGTTAATGTCAGAGTGATAGCATATAAATCCTCTAAAAATTAGAATTCTGATTTTGCTGAAGACAAGGCATTTACAGTCAGAGGGACGGACACATGGACACACACACACACACCAGCTGAGCTACAATGTCATATGAACTGAACGAGAAGCTACTTTCCTATAACAAGTGACCAGTAGAACCCTACTGAGAGAAATAAAGTCTCCTTAGCAAAGTAAATGCCAAGTTTTATATGAGCTAACTAACCATAATAGCTGTTGCAGAGACTTAGGTTTTCCTATTAATAGTATTACAATACAGGAAAATCCTAAGTGAAGTGATATGGGAGAAAAACAGTGTGAGACACAGAAACAAAACAATAGAACTGAAAACAAGAAAAGAAAAAAATTCTGGCTGGGAAAAGATACAAGACAATGCGTAGCCATGCTAAGGTTTTTCAGTTCTTCAAAGAGAATGTCCTTCAAACTAATATCAGAAACTCATTATGTCAAATTAAAAAGAGTTGGGCACCAGAGGGGCCCAGCAGTGTGTCTTACTACCGGGGCCAAGACCCTCTCTCCCCAAACAACATGGGGTGACAATCTCACTGACTTTCCTCTTCCTATATTTTAATGTCTGGCTAAGATTTCTTCAGAAAGATACATAGTTTATTTGTATAATATTAATGTCATTAAATTTTTGTCTTTTTCTCCTTAACCTTAATATTTAATTAGCATGCAAACCTTAACATACTTTAGTGTATATATCTACATATATATCTATATATAGATATATACATACAGACACACACACACATTTTTAAAGGAAGGTACAGGCAAGAATGAAGACAACTTGGTAGGCAGACAGGAAGAGAGAAGAAAAAAATCATTTCATTTTATTTGTATTTAGTTGTTTGCACTGGTTGTTTCCCCTTGGACTCTGGACTCAAACCCAAGTATGTGACCTGAGCTCCTTCAGAGGCGACTGACCTAACTGCTGCTCCACCAGAGTGCACCAGCATATTTACTTTTTCTCTTCTCTAATAGACAAGCTAGAGTAATATTGAAATCTCAGTGCCCATGTCTGTTTTATCACATACTTCTCCATTATTAACGACTAACCTGACTACAGGGTTGGGCCGACTCTACAGGCAAAGTAGGTCATAATTCCTCACTTCCCTACCACAGCAATATGTCAATGAGTCAAAGTCAAGGTAATCAGACCCCTTCCCCGAGGTGGGAGGAAAGCTTTATTTCTTGTTTAAGATGCTGCATGGAATCCCAGGCTGCCAGCATCCATAGCTCTAACCTGGTAGCAGAGACTTGATTCCAATATCCAAAGAGAAGCAGAGACAGAGAAACTGATGACATCAGGGTCTAGTTCCAGTATCCCTGGATACACCCCGACATTTCTGGTCACATATACCAGTAGTAAGTCCTTTACCCACCTTCCACAACTCTTTCCTCAGTTTTACTTTCAATTTTTTCTCTCCAGAAAACAAAAGAGTATCAATAACTATATGGTCCATTGTGCAATCATTTCAAAATTTACATGTCAGAGGGCAGTTTTTTCCTCCCATGTCCTGAATGAGCAACGTTTAGGGAGAAAGCACCACTCTATTTCTCACTCATCACACTTGAGCTGTATTGCACTTCCTCTGGACATGCCAGGCCTCTTTCCTTTGCACACGCTGACCCCTCTGCCTGGAAGCCTCTCTCTTCCTGCTTCCATAGCTGGCTTAGTCTCAGTATTTGAGTCTTACTCCATTGCCACTTTCTTGGGTGGGCTTTCCCTGACCACCCTAGACAAAGCCATTTCTCCAGTAAGTTTATTTACTGATGCTATTTTCTTACAATATGTTTCCTAAGAGGGACTTATATTTTTGTGATCTGTCTTCTCCCATTGAACATATACTTGATGAGGGCAGGACCCCTGTCTGATCCTTTCTGCTTTATCTCCAGTGTCTGCTCCAGTGTCCAGCTCATAGTAGACACAAATATTTGTGAAAGGCTACATTAAAACATCATTGCAATTATTATGTGGAATTATTGTCAAGGTAATGGTGTAAATTAAATCTATGCACTTTATATTTTTCATCCTTTATGTTTCAGCTATTCTCTACCATCCTTTGCTCTCCCGAGAAGTTCTGAGTCAGAGCATCCCTTGAATACTCTTACAAATAGACTCGAGGGACAATACCTGATGGTGACAGATGAAATTCTGCTGTTTAGAGTGGATAAGTTAGGTCTAGTAGCCTCTCATGGAGAGATAGACAGAAGAATGTGAAGCTGAACCCTAAAATTCCAAAGAGGCGTTCAGAGGAAGACCTTGGCTGAGTGGATCATTTACTGCACTTTTGTATTAAGACTCTAGGGTGGCAGGTGACTATGGCTTGGACACAGTCAAGAGAAGCATTACATGCTTATCAAAAGCTTCATGGCTTTCTGTTGATATTTAATCATTTTAATCATTTGAGAGAACGGTAAGAATTATAGTGAGGGCTTTGGACCTCGTCTATGAAGAGTCACATGTATTCTGAAACTGGACTTTCAGATTCGCAAAGGATAGGTGAAATATGGGAATATTAGAAACTCAGAGCAGAAAGATTAATTTCAGCTTCAGGCTACAGGCTATAGTAAAGTAGCATATAAATTTAATATTCGGTTGGACTAGATGTTAAGATGGTCACTATAACATACAGATTTCATCAATCCTCATCAAAATCCCGAAGAGATGGCATACCTGGTGGATCAGTGGTTGGATCCATTACCTCTGATGGCCACAGGCCACATATGTCTGACTCAAGTCTTGGGCCCCAGGGAACACCAGTGTGAACAACTAAATTAAAAATAAAGTGATTCTTCCTTCTCTCTCTCTACATGCTTGCCTAGTATGTCTTCATTCCTGACTGCACCTTTCCTTTAAAAAAATCCTGAAGACATTCTTATTAGAAATAGAATAAAAATAATAAAATTTACTTGTGATTAGAAGACCCCAAAGAGAAAAAACTAGAGGAAAAGTATATAGAAATGGAAGTGTTGTGCTCCATTATGAAATGTCAGACTTCAAACTAGACTGCAAAGCAATAGTAATCCAATCAGCATGCACTAGAATTACAAGAGACATGCAGATCAATGGAACAGAATTGAGAGCCTATAAATAAACCCACACCTATATGGACAATTTGCTTATGACAAAGGAGCCAAAGCAATACAATGGGACAAGGATATTCTCTTCAATAAATGATGCTGGGAAAATGGTACAGTCACATGCCAAGGTTGAAAATAGATCACTGCTTAACATCATACAGAAAATTAATGCAAAATGGATTAAAGGCTTGGATATAAAACCCAAGACAATAAAATACAGAGAAGACTATAAAGGCAAAACACTCATTGACATTGACCTAAGATATAGACATACATACATACATATATATATATATATATATATATATATGGGAATTTCACCCCAATATCAAGGGGAATGAGATCCAAAATAAACAAGTGGGATTACATCAAGCCAAAAATATAATAGTAAAATATATTTTCATCAAAACAGAAAGATATCCTACTGACTGGGGGATTGTCATATTCTGACAAGGGGTTACTATGCTTATAGTATAAAGAACCGAAAAATAAACAATCCAATAAAATGATCAGTAGATATGATGAACAGACGTTTCTCCAAAGAAGACATACAGATGGCCAGCAAGCATGTAAGAAGTTACAGCAAGGAGATATCACCTCACATCAGTGAGATAAAGTATTAGCTAAAAGTCCGGAAACAAGTATTGGTTTGAAGAAAGGAAATTCTTACGTTCTGTTGGTGGGAATGCAAATTGGTTCAACCACTGTGGAAAGCAGTATGGAGATGCCTCAGAAAACTCAGAGTGGAAATTCCGGTAAGTCCGAGTGTCCTGGGCGTCTGCCCTGAGGCAACACGCACTGACACATGCATCTGCATGTTCACTGCAGTTACATTTACAGCAGCCAAATCCTCCAAACACCCTGAGCACTCAGCGACAGAGGGGCAAATAGGAAGATATGGAACGTATACAAAATATACTGTGTACCCAGCTATCAAAAAGGTGAAACCCTGACATTTGCAATAATATGTTTGAAACGAAGTGGAATTATGCTAAAGATCAGTCAGAGGAGAAAGACAAACATTGCAATTTTTCACATATAAGCAATTAACTAAAAATAGACTTCTAATTTATTGAATCAAATTAGGTTACGGAAGGGAAGCAAGAGGGGTGGTGGCCAAACTGGATAAAAAGATGTCAATTATATGGTGAGGATAGAACTGTATAGTTGGTGGCATATTGAATGCATTATATGTAGATGTAGATTTATGATGAGGCACACCTAAAATCGATGTAATATCATGACATGTTGTTTCTATGATAAAATTAAAATTTGAAAGAAAATACATAAAGATAAAAGAAAATGGTGAGGGTTAAAAATGAATAGCTCTCTAATACTAATTAAAAGAAAGCTAGTTAGCTCTAACAATTTCAAATGAACAGACTTCGAATGGGGAATATTTTCAGACTATTCTCCAACATTCCTTCGTCGAAGCTAAATACACACTTTACTGGGAAATCTAACAATATTCCTGCACAAAGATCAACTCATGTTTACTGAGGCTCCATCTCGTATCTCTCAACTTTGAGATCAGGGTGTGTAAATGAGGCATCCGATGGATTGGCCTTGGGTCAACAAGTAGATGATTCCTTTGTATCATGGATCTAAACATTTTAACATTTCTAAACATTTATTGACAAAACTGGTTTTGAAATGACACAAAGTTTTAAAGAAAAATCTTTCTAGTCTTTAAAGGGAACACTTTGAACAATTGTGATTTGTCAAAGGTCAGTTATTTGGGGACAGATCACTGTCATTCAAAATGATCCAAAATTGTTTTCTGAAAGACAGTTGGGATAATCATTGAGGTGTCAGCTCATCGCATGACAGGCTCCATTGCAGGCCCCTCCACCCTGCACATGCTGGGTCTCTCAGATCTCAGGGTTTTTCCTTCTGTGTCTAGTGAGGACCAGCTCATGGTATCAGGCAAAAGCGCCTGTTGTAACACAGGGTTTATAGCCTGTGACTTCACCCTGGGTCCATACTATTCTTCCTGCCTCTGAGCAGCAGAAGACAGACCTAAATTCTCTACTGGTGAAACAGGTCTTCTTCTCATCCTGATGCCGGCGATGGTCAGCCCTAAACAAAAGACTCTCTGTCCAAAGCTGATTCTACGGACACTGCTCTCCAAAATCTTGATATATTATGTATTAACTGCATTATCTTGGAAATGAGAAAGGTTTTTAACAAATGTGGTTTCTTTACCAAAGCATGACTTTTGAAAAAAAATTTTCTAGGTTTGAGAAGTGTCATTTCCATTTAAAAATAGCTTTATTATTTCTCATCATATGACTGTATGACTATACAATATTTCTTAGACCAGAGAAGCCATAACGTTATTTAAAATAAATAAGCTGAGACAGCATCTTAGCTACACAGAGGAATCAGGTTCCACAAATCAATGTGCACATGTATTTATGCATGTGATATAAGATGATAGAGTGGAAGAAAGCATTCACTTTATACTTAATAGGTAATTTCCTTAATGCCTAACACAAAAGATCATTACAGCATCAGTCAAGCAGGGATCCTGGAAACAGCCTTTTTATCAGCGGCGGCTGTGTGAACTGCTCCACCTTCTGTGAATGAGAACCGATGATATTTGGAACCAACCCTTTATCCAGCAGTCACCCCTGGGAAATCCAAGCTACAAGACATGTGCAGCCCAGTGCTCAAGACTCCAAATGCAAAGACCTGTCTTCCCAGCCAGGCCTCCACACCAGTGGGCTGTTGAGCACAGGAATATGTGTCCTTTAGCTTAAGTTTTAAAGAATTAACTACTGAAGCCACTGTGGGGGCTAAAGGGAATATGTAGGAAATGCATTTTGTAAATATTTTATCATACTAAAGCACATGCAATCTGTGACATGGTGGGGTTCCAAAGAGGACCCAGATTCCTGAGTCTGGCTCCTCACACATCGTCCTTGGCACCTGCCATTTCCCATAGTGCCGACTAGTGGAGACAGCAAGGAAGACAGAGACATGAGTCTGGCAGAGAAGCCAGAGCTTTCTCGGCAGCAAAGGGGGCCCCTGCAAGGCCTCCAGGTCCCTAGACTGTGGAACTGCCCTGGAGAATTAATTCCCCCAGGACATCTGGGATGGAGTGAAAATCCTCTGGACCTTGGAGCCAGAGACTTGGCCCTGGGGCCTGGCTGCCATCTCTCCAGGCTTCATTGTATAGTCTCCAGTGGGAATGGAGGCCTGGAGCAACTTTTCAGAGGCCACATCCCATTGTAGATGACTCTGAAAGACAGTGAAATCTCCTCTAGCAGGACAGAGACAGATGGGCTCTTGGGGAATTACTGTAACTCAGAGAAAAGTCTGGAGTAGGTGCCAGGAGAACGCAAGCCCCCGAGGCCCTCTGCTTGGGGAAGAACCTTTGTGTTAAATGTGCACCAGGTCGGTGAAAAAGCATTTGTAGAAGCCTGGACTGCAGGACTAGGATGCTCGACACTGGTTGGTAATGTGTGGTGTTTCTAGGGCTTTATGCCCACACCGCCCCTGACATGTGTTCGTCTCTCCCCATCTGCCACCCCTATACCCCCCTCGCCAGCCGTTGGCCTGCGGTTCTACTTCTCGTCATCGGGAAATGCAGCAAACCCCCAAGGACATGCCACCTCACACCAGTGAGAATGGCTGTCCTCCGAGAGTGGAAAGAATAAGTGCTGGAGAGCAGGTGCAGAAAAGGGACTCGAAGGCACTGCTGGCACAGGTGAAAATGGTGCGAGCCCTCTGGAAAGCAGTATGGAGAGACCTCAAAGATGAGACTGGAAATCCTGAAGATCTGGTGATTCCTCTGCTGTGTATCTACCCTGAAAGCACAGCACATATTTGCGGAGATCTCTGCACCCCGTGCTCACTACAGTCTTATTTGCACTAAGCCGAGAGCTGGAAACAACCCAAGTGCTCTTCTAGCTACAGAGCCTGCAGCTGGGAGGAGGCGGCCCCGTCCCGCATGCCTTGTTCTAAACAGCAGGGCCTTTTACTTCCATGTGTGACAGAGTAGCCTCTGGGAGACAAAATGTCAAAGACGATGGAGAGGCCAACTGGAAAACCAGATACAAGCTTTTCAAACGAAGGCACTGGGCTGCTGCTGAGGTAACCGCGGCAGGAAGCGGTGTCCTAGCAGAAGGGGGAGCGTGGACAGTTAGGTGAAGTTTAGTCTCATTCCAGCACGAACCGAAAGGATTGCACAGGGGACCAGGTAAGGATCCACGGTGTTTAGACAAAGCGTCGTTGCCAGGGAATATGGTGAAAGAGCCGGACTCTAATAACCTTCTGACGGCGAAGAAACATTAGAGACGTGAAGGGCCAGCATCCTAATGAGAAAAGAGCTAAGGCTGGCTCGGGAAAAACTATCTTCCGAGGCAGGAGGCTGCACGTGGAAGAAAGGGACACGGCTCTAAGGTGGAGGAGCCTGGCTAGTGACCTGCACTCGGTGAGGCACCACGAGAAATGCCAGGTGGACACTTGCTTTCCAGATTCCCCAGAGAGCTGTGCTCAAGGAAGACGGGTTGACAAGGTGGACGGAACCTCAGGATGCAGACGCGCCTGGCTCGGTGTAGCTGCTGACCCGACTCACGGAGCACCCAGCATCTCCACTGCCAGGGGAAGGGGAGGCTTGCCAGCCTCACCCCTGATTCTATGCCCCGTGTCCCACAGCCATTCGAGATCCCAGCAAATAATCAGAACCTGGAGGCGGACAACCAGCACGATCAGTAAGATTCCCAGGTGAGCCCCACAGTAGCCAACAGGGACGCTAAAGTGGGTTCATGAAAAGAACTCTTCTCCACCAGGTGGAAGAATGTGAAACATGGGAGAAAATTTCAGCAGAGAAGATGAATTTAAGAAGCAGAATCAAGTTGAAATACTACAACAGAAAAATATGAGATATAAGTTAATAAGTCAAGAGAATGTATTTAACAAAGAGATGGGGCACAGTCATGCATTGTTTTTAATTCAGGAACCATATCTACTGGATGGAAACTAGAATCTGGCGGAAATGGTTATGAAAACATACAGATGTTGATTTAGAGGCTGAGCATCTAAAACCTGTATAATCTTATAAACCAACATGACCTCCATTCAGACAAACAGAAAATTCTTAAGCAAGAACAGTGACAGTGAGAAGGACAGAAAAGAGTGTGAGGCATGAAGAACACAATGAAAACAAAATATATAAATGTCTAAGTATAAACACATCAGGAAAGAGAGGTAAAGACATATTTGAAAATATAATGGCCAAGAATTGTCCAGAATAAAAATGTTTTCAACCCAGAGAGTCAAGTATCTGAATCACAAATCGGTTAAGTGTAATTGGAACTACGCCTACTTAGAGTAAAACTGTTGGACAGAATATCTCGGGAACACCTAGAAAAGATGAAATCAGATCACAATCAAGCTGAATTTCATTCCGGTTGTGCCTGCGTCCTGCTAAGAAGCTTGCAGTAGCCACTGTGTCCTCCCAGTGCAGAGAGGCTGGCAAATGCACACTCGTCCAGCAGCTGCGAGCCACGCACACCGGCCGACTGCCTCCCCAGACTGAAGTCTGGGACGCTGCTCAGCACCCTACCTGAGCAGAGACGCGCGGTGTCGCTTCAGGGGACGCTCCCTGTAGTGAGAGTCCAGAAGTGTAACCACGAATCTCTGAGGCACATGTGGATAAATCGCCAGAGGCCTCAGGCGTAGGGAGTCCGTCTGGCATTTGTCCTCTAGGACCCAGCCCAGGGCCTCAGATACCAACCCCGTGTCCTGGCAGAAGAAGGCGAAAGGAACCATCTTGAGAGAAGTCAGAACGCTGTTCCTCATGAGGTTCGCCTCGAGGGAAATGCTCTGATGTGAGCGGAACCTGCGGGGTTTTGTCGGAGCCTCACTGACCCCGGCGGGCAAGCGTCCGGTTCCAGCTGGCCCTCCTAACCCTGACCCGCCTGTGGGGGTGAGAAACACCTGAGCAGCTCTTACGTGGTCCCAGCTCAGAGACACAGCTGAACTGCTGATGGCCAGTCATAGGTGACAGGAGGCCTCCGGCCCACGAAACTACACCACCGATTTAGTCAAGGTGTGCCTGCAGCGTTTCCTCTTACTTAGTGATCGTGTCTGGCTACCAAGACAAATAAAGAAGGCAAATAAAAATAAACCAGACCCTGAGTGCTCTTTCTCAGGCTCCGCTTTTGGTGCCCCAAGACAAAGGACCGTTATTTTCCGTTCTGAGTCTAGGAGAGTGTTTTGTTCCCATGGCGCTGCAGGTTCCAACAGCCCAGCGACTCGGAAGCAGCTGCTCCCCAGAGGCGCCAGCCCCTAAAGTAGACGCTCGGCCTTGCGGCCACCAGGCACGCTGACGGGGCGCTGCTCACTGCTCCGGACTCCCTCCCTGTCTCCCCACACTGTTTGCGACCCAGCTGACTTGGATTTGAAGCTCCACTTAAATTGTAATCATAACACGTGCACACGACGGGCAGTCACACCGGAATAAACCCGGAATGGTGGGAATCCGCTCTTCTCCCAACTGATGTGAGCCGGCAGCAGTCTCGGAGGCTGCATTTTATTTCCCCAGATGTTGTCCTTGCCTTTCTCTCCGTGATCTGTGCTGCTGTCCTGCGGGGGTTGTTGAAGAGTCCCGTGACCGCGCGTTTCTGGGAATGGGGTGAGTGGTTGACGGGATTTCCTGCGAGAGGATGCCAGGTGCGTAAACAGCCCTCTCACAAGAAGATGGCGGGATAGCAGACTCTCTCTCTCTCTCCCTCTCCCTCCGTCTCTCTCTTGCTCTCCCTTTTTCTGTCTCTCTGGTCTCTGTCTCTTCCTCTGCCTCTCTGTCTCTGTCTCTGTCTGTCCCTCTGTCTCTGTCCCTCTGGTGTCTGTCTCTCTTTCTCTCTGCATGTTAGAGGAAATGGTGCATGTATTTCTCACAGTGAAGGTGACCACTGAGGAACTAGGAGTCCCCACGAGAAACCAACCCTAACATCTTAATCTGGATCTCTGGTCTCCAGATCAGTGAAAACAAAAGTTTCTTTTGCTAAAGCCACCCCGCCTGTGGTCCCTTATGATGGCATCTCAGAAAAACTAATGAGACATCTGATGTATGAGGAGCACCTGGCAGAATATGGGGACAAATATGAATCTTTCTTGGTATCTTCTAATCTTTAGGCACAGACACTCATTTTCCTCTCACTTTTCCATGCTGATTCTCCCTCCAGAGTCCCAAGCCCGTGTTTTCTTAAACAAAGGAATCATCTCCGGGCCCACCCCACTGAGCCTACAAGTGATTTAGCTGGAGACTGAGCCACATTTCCTCTGGCGCTGCTCTTGAGCCTCCACCCTGATGAATGCCAGGAATGTCCACTCTGTCACACAGCATCTCCTGCGTCTGTGAGAGCCTTCCTCCCCAACCCTGTCCTCAACATCTCCTCCTCCTCGGGCTGGTTTATAGTCTTCTTGGCTCAGTGACATGGAGTGTTCTCCTTGATTTGTTTCTACTTTCAAATCATAGAAACGTTAGTGTCTGCACTGAGACTCTAGTCAGTTCTGCTTAATGAAAACACAGAAACAGACAACACTTATCAGAGTACATGTACCAGAGAGGAGCAGCAGATCGCTTCCCAGTTGGAGTCCAGTCTGTTCTTCTGCTTTGGTTTCACGTATATAAAGACAGAGCTGCTGTACCTCAGGGAAAGGACCATGAGGTGGGAGGAGCAGGTGGAGAACACTCTGTGTCGCTCCCTGGCTGATGGGAGATTCATGACCGTGACAGCTATGTTGCCATATGAAATGGTAGTTATGGCAAGAGAGGTTAAAAGGTCACACAATGCCAACACAAAAGTCAACAATTCAACAGATGTTGTGTCAGAGCAGGAGAGATGGATGAGGGGGTCGAGGTCACAGAAGAAGTGAGAGATGACATGGGGTCCACAGAAAGATAACTGGGAAACCCTCACCACCACACCAGTGATGAGAGTGAAACCTGAAACAAAGCAGGCTGTGACCAGGAGGGAGCAATTCTTCAGGTTCATGAGCGTCGGGTAATACAGAGGTTTGCAAATGGCCAGGTATCGATCCACGGACATCACTGCCATAAGGATGCAACCAGCGGCTCCCAGAAAGAAAACGACAAAGGCCTGTATGAAGCAGGCAACAAAGGAAATCGTCTGCCTAAGAGAAAGATGACCAGCAATTTAGGAATAACAGTACTGGTGTAGCAGCATTCAGCAATGGAGAAAATGCTGAGGAAGAAGTACATCGGTGTCTGGAGGCAGAAGTCAGCACAGGTGACAGTGACTATGACCGTATTCCCTGCCATGGACGCCAGGTACGCCAGCAGGTGCACCAGGAAGAGCTGGACAGCAGGGAACCCCTACAGGGTGAATTCTAGGACTGTGGCCCCATTGCCCATTTCCACGGTGCTCTCTGCAGCAGTCTCGCCAGCTGGTCTTGCCCTACAATAGAGACCTCATGGTGATCACAGGATTTTAGAGGCGCATATGTTCTAGTTATCTGACCACCTGAGGGCATGCAGGCAGATCATCAAGTGGTCCAGCACAGTGGTTCTTGATCAGAAGTCCAACAGTCAATACTAGGTCAATGCTGAGTTCCAGCTCTCATGAGGGCATCTCTGTAAGCTAAACTGAAAACTTCACTACCAGTCTGTAAAATAAATATGCAGGACCCTCCTACTCATGTTCTGTGAGAATTAAGAGAAAGCATGGAAATCACTTGGATTGTGATGTCAGTATTTCCTGTTTTCGTCACAGTCGAATGGAATGTGATTCATTCTATATCTTAAATATAGCCAATCACAGGCAAGCAGTATTTATATCTGCATCATTTTAAAAGTTTTCTTTTAAAATACTTACAAGCTTCCAGATAAATAAAAATATATTATTCCCTTTGATGCCCCGATTAAAATATACACATTTCCTAAGTCTTCTTCATCATCATCATGTCTTGTGCGGAGGATTTTCCTAATGCTGGTTAGAAAAACTCAATTTCATTACTCTCCATAATAATCACAAGAATTAGTTTTCTCCCATCTTTCAAAGAGAGAGAGACTGAGGCAGAGACCAAGCAGTCTGCTCAGAGGGCTGGGACGGCGCCCGAGCAGCCTGAACGCAGCGGCCCAGTTGTGGTCCAGGACGACGACAGGACGCGCTAAGTGGGGACACGTCTCGTTGATCGTCTCACAACCGTAAGGGAAAGCTTGCCTTTATTTCTTTGTCTCCTTCACTGTCATCGACGAATCACTGAGCTATGGCACTGACCTTGGAGACATCTGCTTTGGCACAGTCATCTTACAGAAGGGATGGAGACGGAGATCCCGGAGTCTGTCCTGCCAATCAGCCTGCGACCACCCTTCTCAGCTCCACGCGCGTGCGCACGAGGGCGCAAGCGCAGCCCACGAACAGGTCGCTTGGAGAGACATGAACACCTGGAACCCCACATTCACTCTCACATCAGGGCTTCATGAGCTTCTCCTCGGGGCAGTGCTCAGAAGTCACCTCCTGGGGCGATGCTCTGCCAGAGCACCCCAACATGAAGCTGCGGGTCTGCAGTGTGGGGTGTGCCTCTCACCTGCCACAGCTGTGTTCTCTGGGGTGCAGACATGCGCCTGAGCTCCAAGCTGCTCAGCCCTAAGTGGCCCATGGGGTGTCCCCCCCACAGGGGGACCTCAGCTTCTGTTCCAGGGGCAGCAGCTACCCCAGGTTACTACAATCTTCCCTGCAGGCAGAGATTCCTCAGTTCTCACCTATTTTTAAGCAAGGAAAACAAAGAACAAAACAAAACAAAACATCCTTATTTGGGCGGGGGTTAAAGAAAAGCAGTGGCCACCTCCTGTTTTCCCTGAAAGGATGAGCCTATGCCCAGTTGGCTTACAAAGTTCTGCTTCAATAGCCCAGAATGTTCCATACCGCAGGGCTACCCAGCGTGCTGACCACAGAGACCTAAGAAAGGAGCAGACAGAATAAAACTCCATTTCCCCGAGGGTGAAGTAGAGCCTTTACGTGTAGCAGTGCTGCCCCCTGCTCTAACAGGTCACCTGAGAAGGCTGCTCTTCCTGGGCCCCCCTGCAAGCTGTGAGGACCGGCTCCCTGCTCCAGCAGCATGGTCTCTGGTGCACCCCTCAGGGTGCCCTCACCTTCAGGTGTGGAAGTAAGCTGCTCCCACCTCAGTGGTGGGCATTCACGACACACTGGTGTGAGGCCTCTGACAGTTTTCCTGCAAGACTGTGTGTGATCACCAAGCAGGATGGACTCAGACAGTGGACAGAGCGTGGGCTCCCAACTCCCATTAGATGCTGCAGGGAGAAGCAGAAAGGCAGAGCTGGTGCCCAGGGTGACTCACTGTCGCTGCTGCGAACAGAAGTAATGACAATGCTTACGTTTATTGTTCCAGGGTCTGCAGTGACACAGCTTCCAGGTGACCACACCGTCACTGCCAAGAATTTCCAGAGGAAGTGAATGACTTCACTTCCCAGGGGTTTCTCAAATCCCAGTCTGACTCTTGCTGTGATTCCAGGTCACAGTACATAGTGAAGTTTCCTACATGTGATGAGCATGTGGAGACCAGAGCATAGAATTGAAAACTGAGGTGGGCGCCACCGTTGGTTCCCTTAGGGTTCTGGGAAAGACAATGATTTCCAAGGAATCAGAGGGAAGCCACCTTCTTCTCTCAACCAGTCTTCATCCTACACAAATATGATTCTTTTCGTGAGACAATTTTGTTTAAAGACTATTTAAAGACCATCCAAATCAGAGTGGAGATTTTCTAAAACATCTGTCTCAGCAACTGAGAATACTTCTAGACAAAAAACACTGGCACTAATCAAGATGTGAAGACACTGTATCCAACAACCATAGATTAATATTGTTCTCAGTGCACATGGTGGGACCGCAAAGAAAGTTTTGGCATAACCAAAAGTGCTAAACATGAAAAGAAAATTATGAGAAAAGGAAAATGTTGGACTAATTTCTCTAGTAAACAGAGATGCAGAAAAAGCCTCAAAATATTAGCATTTTAAGTCTCGCACATTTTTACACGTTAATATGTCAGTTTTACCTCTGGGGTTAAGTGGGTTTAAGATCAATGTAATGAACTATAATAGGAAAGAAAAGCATAACATTGTATAACTATTTCAAGATCAAGAAAATAATTTAATAAAATTTAGCACCTATTCATTGATTTAAAAACAATCCTTAGTAAACTAGGAATGAAGGTAAATTTTCTTAATCTCTTTACAACATCTGCCGAATCCTGAAGTTGTAAAGGGAAGCAAAGTCAATAGTCTCTGAAAAGCACAGCAGCGTATTCAGGGAGCCTACCTGCGAAGGAGATGGGGATTCAGGGAACAGCTCAAGGAGGGTGAAACCCAGGCTCTGAGATGCCCTCAAGAACCGAGCTCAAGAAACACATCTTTCGAGAGGTACTTGAGTTTCTGGTAAGTTCAGGAGCCCAGCCAGCACCTATGTGCCAGGAAAGACAAAAGACAGTTTGATTTGGAACCTCCTCCCCATTAGCTTATACACAATGTTCCCAATTCAATCAAGACTCCTTGGGACCAAGCGACCAAAAAAAGAAAAAAAAAAAAAAAACTAGAGTGAAATAAAGTGGACCCTTAAAAAGACTCTTAGGTTATCCAGATACTAGCTGACAAAAATTTGAAAATGGGTTCATTAAAATAATTAACATCTGGTGGTCCTGGTGGAGCAGTGGTTGGGTCAGTCGCCTTAGAAGGAACAGGGCCATGTGCCCCTGGGTTCAAGTCCCAGATCCTGGGGGAGATGACCAGTTGAACGACTAAATAGAATAAAATAAAGACGCCTCTTCCTGTCTCTTCCTGCCTGTCTTCCTGTGCACCTTCATTCCTGCCTGTACCTTTCCTTTAAAAAAAAAAAGCATATTCTAAATAAAACCTGAGGCCTAAGCGCAATCTCACCATACAACGCTTCATTTCCTGACCCCTCCTCCTCGTTACTAAAGCCATCTGTGCAGTGCTCGTTTCACCCATCGCAGCTGCTGGCTGCCGAGGGGACAGCAAACGCCCCAACACAGCTTGAAGAGATGCAGCAAATATCACAGCCATCCTGGACGCAGGACATAATTAGCAAAACTAATTACAAAAGTCAGCTGCCTCACTGCAAACCAGCCGTGAGCAACAGAGCTGCAGGATCAGAAGCCTAAGAGCATCTACAGCAGCAGCTCCCCAAGTGAAATACTTGGGGAGACCTCTAAATATGTACAAGATCTATGTGAGAAAAACTACAAATCTCTGACAAATAGGAACTAAACAGAGATGTTCCATGTTTTTTGGTAGACAGACTCAACATTGACAAGATATTGTTTTTCCATGTTCATTGATAGATTCAGTGCAACCTTCAGTGCAACCCCAGTCAAACGAGGGATTTTGTAGATATTGACAAGCTGATTTTTAATTTGTATGGAGATATAAAAAAAGCAGAATGGCCAACATGATATGGATAGAGAAGAGCAAAGTAGGAGGACTAACACTGTGGATACGTTTCCTGGAAGCAGGACCATTATTTATCAAGATAAAAATACTGAGAGAAGGCAAAGCATCCTTGAACCTGTTATGTGAACTGCTGCACCCTGGGGCATTAGGGCTAAACAATCAGTGGAGAAGGAGAGACAAGCAATTTCCCTCTGATCGTAGAAGGCACAAATAAGACTGTAGAACGTGTGAGTGTTGGCATGTGCAGGAACAGACCCTCAGCATCAGGAAAGGGACCAGGAGAGTAGTTGAAAGACGTGTGACAAAGGCCATAGGCTCCATCCTAGGACTGCCATCTACGTGGTGCCAGGCACACCCAGCCGACAGCACACCTGGCCCTTCTTGAAACCCCGCTGATGGTGTCAGTGTGCTCAGGTCACACTTCTTAGCTGGGGACTCAAGACTCTCCATGACAGGTCACCTCCCTAACTCCTCTCCTCACCTCTTCCAGGCCCCATGGCATGCCCTAAGCCAACAGCCACACAGGGCTGTGGTGTTCCTCTGCACATCCCATGCTTCGTGCCCCTCTGTGCCTTCACACACGATCCCATATCGGCTGCCTCCTCTCCTCCACCCCGAGCCCCCTGACCAGGCACCTCCTTACTGGCCCGCCCAGCTCGAGCTGGCCTTCCTTACCCCCACTGTGCAGGCCTCTCCTTGGAACATGACTCCAGATTGTGCAGTCATGGGGTTCACAGTTGACTTTTCCAGTACCCAGAGAGCTCCTCTGCAGGGCTTCTGCCCCATGAGCATGGGACAGGTGCTTCTGCTGTGACTGGCATCGGCACTGGTGATCAGGGGACACGATGAGATGCACATGGTGAGATGCACTCAGTGTTACAGCAAAGCAGAATGTCACAGCAGCGGACAAAATTCCTCCTGCTTCTGAGCAGGACATGGCTACATGACCTGCTTGACAGAAAGAAGCCGAGGTACGCGTACAGGCCTGCCAGGCACACCGCTGTCATGCTCGCACTCCACGACTAGGCTTGCTTCTCCACAAGCAAGGACGGCTTGCACACATGGCAGAGAAAGATGACAGCGTGTCTTCTAGGACTTATGATGCCAGAAAGTGAGTGATTTCAAGAGGTCTCCTCTTAGCAGAATCAAAAGAACGGGAGAATAATTATGCTTAAGTAGCCAGGGTGAGCAATGAAAAGCCACAAGTTCAAAAACCACTTGAGAGAACAGTGAACACTATGTGATAAAATAGTACTTGAAATATTAAGTAAAGATGATGCAATAGGATTGAAACAAATTGTTCGTGTCCATAAGTATCAATATTAATATAAGTGATTATTTTCTCCTAATTACATACTAGTAAACATTTTATGTATATGTAATACACATACAAACATATATATTTTTTAACAAGAAAGAACAATAATGTGCTCAGTGTAGAAGCATGTGATCTAAAAGAGAAGACTGTGTTAACAATTCTGCCACAAAGAATGATGCTTAAAACAAGTGCTTGAGTCAGTTTATGAGTTTTTAAAGCACAATTTTGTGTAAGGAACTTTTCTCAATTAAGTATGAAGTAAAAAACTTAAATGAATTTCATGTTTCTACTTCTTTGTATATAGGATTAATTTATTAGAAGTCATTAGAAGACCTGATTCAATAAGTAAGAAAACATAATAGAATTTTTCTAAGACTGGATACAAATGAAACACAAAAATACACACGAAGGTGAATTTTTGTTCCATCATGGTAGCCACATCAGAAATGTCTGCGTTCATTTTAACATCGCCGTCACTTAGCGCTAGACCATGAATTTGGAAAGTCTCTTCAGAGCTAACTTAAAACTCCAAGAATGCAAGTCCTGTTTCTCATTGTTTCTTTGCATTCTTTCCTTATGTCCTCTCCTGCCTTCTACCCACCGCTTCCCTGACTCCCTTTCTTTCCTTTTCAGTTAGCATCCACACTACCTCTTTTCCTTGCTAACCGCCTACAGCAAAGCTCGAAGAAGCCCTGTCCTTGTCACCACAGGCAAATGGGAGCCAGAGCTGAAAGCTCCAGTGGCAGCTCCTGAGATCCACCCTGACCCTGAGACCCCAGGTGCGGCCCGGGCTCCCATCTTTCCTGTGGCCAAGCGGTCCAGCTCTTTGACCATCTGTCTTTGCTTTTAAACATTTTGCTTTGCTTGCGCAAGTTGGTTCTAATGGCTCGCTGCCACAGAACCCTCGCTTACACAACCTGCTGCTGCCACATTTGTCATCGCACCGTGAGAGGGTCTGGACCCAGGAATGAAGTGATTCACTTCAGGTGCATGGTGCTCCACAGTAGACCTGGAGGCGGAGTAAATGACACGATCAGAGCTTTTTCCCAGAGGACAACTCTGCCTCTTCTGTCCACACCTCCTTCCGATGGGTGACGGTTTGTGAAATGCAGAGCTGCTGGGGTCTGAGCGCCACCGGGCACAGCCGATCCAGTGCACAGGCCCTGCCCTAGGACTGTCTCCAGTGTGTCCCCACCTGTGTCTTGCCACGGGAATGTCATTGGCTTTACTTTTATATTTTCATTGTAAACGTAACACGATTAAGTTTAACCAGCGGCAGATGAGCAGAAGTTCACACCACTTAAGCAAATTGTCCTTTTGACTTCAGTGCCTCCTCCACCTGCCTCCATCTGCAAGGGCTTCCGTCCGCGGTGACCTTCAGTGTCCCCTCCCTGGTGTGTGCACCGCAGCATCCTTGAGAGGGTTTCTAGCAGGAAAAAGTCTACGAGGAAAGGGGAGGCCTGCTGGTGGAGAAGGGAGCCCAGGAGGAGGCCGGAAAGCGCTCTGACTGAGCCCTGTGGATCTGCTGTTTTCACACCAGGATGAGAAAGGGGCTGACTTTCCCCTGTGCCTAAGTCATTTCGCATTGAGATTAGAGCCAAAAGTAAGCGACAGGTAATCCGACCAAAACAAAGCTTCCATCTCCAAAGGCAGCTTTAGACTCTGGGCTGTCTGTGAAGAGTGCCCATGAGTTTTGAACGTTTGGAGCATTTTCAGCACATTCACAGGGACTAGGAGGGTCTAAGGCGCTGGAGCCCCAGCTGGAGTCATTCTCTACCCTCTGCCGCCATCTAGTGGCCCTCCGAGTACTGTAAGGAACCGTTTCCTGGTGCCCAGCGTCCTCTTCCCAAGCTGTGGCCCTGCTGGACTGAGGGTGTGTCCACCGAGTCCAGGAAAGGGACATGATGTGCGCCTCCGCCGTGCGGTGACCGACAGCCTCCTCCCGAGCTCTGACACGCACGTTCCTGGGAGTAAAGCAGGCACACGGACCCATTAGGTGACAATGTGGCCAGGCACAGCTCCGGAAAGGTGTCCGGGACATCAGGTGAAGTAACCCATCGTTCAACAGACATCTAACAGGCTGACCTCGCAGACGGGCTACAGTGAGAACATCGTCTGCTGTGAAAGCGCGCTGCTGTGTGCAGGACCACGCGCATCTGCGTCAGTCTCCAAGGGAAAAGACGCCCAGGAGCAGTCTCAGATCAACGGTCCCGACACCCCTCTCCTCTGACAGGGCTCCCCTCTGCGTCCCAGCAGTGCGGAGAACAGCGGGCTTGCACTGGGTGACGTGGGTCTGACAGGGAGACATGGCAGACGCGTGGACTCGAGTTTCTGTCTCCTGCTCGCTCTGGTTTGTGTGCGGGCGGGGAAGGGAACAGGCCCACTGTTTCAGCAGGGAAAGCAACATGGGAAGACAGGAGCAGGGACTGGTGCCGGGAGGAGGTCAAATGGGGACAAGGCCACAGTACGCTGCATCGGCCACATTAAACTCATGTTTGTGGAGTATGAGGGGTGGTTTCAGTTTTCCAGCAGATCCCTAACTTTTCTCCACGACCATTTGCTCCCGAACCATCTTGTCCTCCCTCCACCTCAGGTGCTCAAGTGTTGACATTTAGTCGCTTCCTCATCCTGAAGAGAGAGGCTCCTCACACCCCAACTTAAGAGGCCTGGACAGTGTATGACTCGGGGTTGTCTTCTCAGATCCCAGGAGAGTAGTCGCCTCAAAAGCTTCATTTAAATGCACGAGCCTGCCTCAAATCCCCACGTTTCAAAATGTGTGCCTGCAGAAATGGCGACAGATCAGGTGGCTGCCTGGCGCGTTTCTCAAGCCACTGAGGCGGCCGGCGGTCGTGGCCCAGCTCCGAAGGGCTGTTTTGCCACGAGTATTCAGTAGGCACAGCTCCTACAAGAGAGGTAACGGAGCAACGACACAGGTAACTCATGGGTACTGACGCCAAGAAAGCAGTGAAGTGCCATCAGGCACCTACTGCCAGTGAGGAGACAGAAATGACACTAATCACACTTAGTAAGGTTCCAGAACTTGTTCCAACACATCAGGTACATGGATCGAAGAGGAAAAACACAGTGTCCGATAAAATGACAGCTGTAAAACTCTGAAAGTTGTCATCTTGTTTGTATCTAAAGAGATGCAACGATTTGAGGCACCAGTGTTGCTTGATTTACTATGGAGACTGGAACAAAGAATTCTGTCTCTTCATATTTCGGCAGATAAATCCATCGTTTTAAAACTGGAGTGTATTATCTCGTAACTATTCCAAAATAACAAAAGCATATTTTATCAGATAAGTCATTGCATAAGAGACAGAAAAGAATTTCTGAGTTTTATCACCTAACTCTGAATTTTGAAAAAGCAGATCAACATCTGTTTTCTGAAACAAAGTTAAAGTAGCCCCTTAGTCAGCGGGGGAAGAGCCAGTCACCAGCTTCTGCTGAAGCCCCTCAGCACCGGTGGCGAGCACCCTGTCACGGTGCACAGGATGCAGCTGCGATGCTGACCGGAGGGGACTCAGAAGTCACGGCGAGGACAAGCCTGCATTCCCCACACACTGAAGGGTCTTGCTTATAGGACCACCTGCCGCTGCCCATCTCATGCCATCCCACAGGACCCTGATGGAGGAGGACACCCATCCATCTCCATGTCTGATGAATGCAGAGCGGTCTGGCAGATTTTCTAGTCCCAGCACACGGCTCCTTCAGGAGGACGGTGACCTAAGGCGTGGCCACATGCTGCAGGGCGGACCCGGAAGCCTCCTCCTCGGGGTGGCCTTCCCTTGTTTAGGGCTTGACGCTGACGTGTCAGGGAACGAACGTCTTACTGTGCGTAAGACAAGAGTGCTTTTGTAGGGCTTATTCTGTTCTGTAATTTTGCTCTGTAAGAAACTTTTCTGATGAAGCAACTGATTTCTGGTCTAAACTTCACTGAGTTAGTCACTCTCTGCTGTGCGGTTTACACCTTACTATTCCTCAGTGATCGAGACTGTGCGTTGTTAACATGTCTGCACGCTCCACCTCCTCCGGGACTAGCGGGCCTCAGGTCATGGTGTGGCCCACTCCCACCTGCAGTGCTGGCCTAGTGACCCCCAGGCTTCTTTGCGAGTTGACCTACCGTCGCTGAGTTCCCTCCAGTCTCCGTGGCCAACCTCCCGTCCTGCCACGAGAAAACCTCACTGCAGGGTCTTAGTCGCCTGCTCACCTTCATTACACATTCCGATCGCTTCTCAGCATCTAACCTGACAGTCCTTCAACTGAACACCGTCACAGGTGTGACACTGGAAACGTCTGTCACCTAGTCAGGGGACTGCCCAGTCACTGCTGAGCAATACTGTTCCAGGGCTGCCCTTTCCTGAAGCATCTGAGGCTCCGGGGTGGAGGCAGGTGGGTGGCAACGGGCAGTCGCTGGGAGCATGGCGATCACTGCACTCCCAGAGCGTGCCCAGATCTGTTTTACGGTCCAGGGCCGCCCGCTTGAGGAGCCTCTAGCCTTTTCAGAGTGAGGTGGGGCCTCCAGAGACCTGTGTGGACGTGCCGTACACCTGGAAGTGGCTACTCTTGCCTTCCCATCTCATCTCGTCCACCAGTAGAAGTGCCTGCTGTCGGCTTCTTCTTCTCCCCACAGCCTGCCCTCCTTCCTGAGCACTGGCCATGGCATGCAGGTCTCACCCCTCATACAGTGATCAGTGCCACAGACAACAGAGTGGAGGCCCTTCAATGAGGGGAGCAGCCTCAGCGCGTGACCTGCACCTTGGAAGCCCAAGCTTCGGGTCTGTCTCCTGTGGCTAACGAGGGGCAGCCGTGGGGTAGTGAGAGCCTTGTTGCTTTATGCTCCCCTCTGGGTGAGAGCTGATTCCGCTGCCAAGTGTGGGAGCAGGACGGGCAGGCAGCGCTGCTCTCGGAGGAGCTGAACTCAGCAACCGAGCTCTAATGTGACGCAGTGATGGCTTTAGACCTTTCCGTTCTAAGGATTGTAGCAATCAGACACATTTTCTATTTTCCGGGTGATGCATCAGGAGAGGATGCATGCATCAGTCTATGAGAATCTGGTCCCTTCTGACACTGTCCGGTGAAGGCAAGAGTAGGGAGTACGTCTTCATGTCACTCTTGAGAAATGTTTCATCTTCTGTGGAACGTACCGTGTGAGAAATCCAAGGTCTGTTCCTGAGGTCTCTTCATTTCACATAGAGGGGTGACTGTCTTCTTCTGCACCATTGAGGGGTCCAGGCGAGGGAGGTGCTGGATTAGTGGCTGCTTCTTTTCCTGGGCAATTTAAAATGACATCTCCATGCCAGTTTCCAGGTCCGTTTTCGCTGCAGGCCTTCCAGCTCCGTGAGCCAGTTTCTGTGTCTCCTGTTATTTCCATCCATGACATCTCTTCTGCTTCTCCCCTGCACTCTGCAAGCTCCAACCTGACTTTTAACATGTCTTCCTATCTGGGCAGTCAGGGTCCTCTGGACCATCAACAGCACGGCCTCCTTGACCCAAGTCTCTTTGAAATCATCTGGGTAGAAAATAAGTCTCCCCAAGTTACCAAATCTCTTCCAAAAATTTCATTGACTAGAAAGTCAATGAAATGACTTTTTCAATGCAATGGTTTGGTCAAAAAGTTGATATAAAGTGATATAAAGTGGAACATGTTGTAGGAGAGTCTGCTTTGAGGCAGGCAAGGCAGGCAAGGTCGCCAGAGAGGCCGGGCATTTCCCAGGACTAACTTCTTACCTCCATCTCCAAGCCTCTTTCTGTAACACCCTCTTGGCTTTTCTTCAGTCAAATTTCAATTGAATGACTATTTAACCAGGAGCCTGAAGTCTAAGAGGTAAGATAAAGACAGGGTGAATTCAAGGCCAAAACAGGTAAGAAATGTTGTGACTTCTAAAACGTTGTTTCTGGTTTCTCCTGAAAAATCGAGCTATATATATATCTATGCCTGAAACTCTGCTTGGCAAGAATCGGTTGAAACTAAGTCAGTTATCCTTTTAGACAGGCACCCCCGTTTATAGAACTGACCTCCTCTTGCCTTACTCATTCATGTTAGCTGCCTGGCCCCCACAAGCCTGCTTCTGGCCCTCGCCCACTGCAAATGTCACCCCTTTCCAAGACCCTTCCACCATTTCCTGAGCCAGAGGTAGGTCTCCTGTTTGAATGCAATCACGCTGGAAATTAATCATGCTTCAGTATTACTTTTCAGACACATACTTTACCTTTTCTTCTATTTTGTACACGGCCAGTGTTCAATGTTCAAATAAATCACTTGGCTTCCCTGACCTGGGGCATAGAGGTGTGCATGGCTGTGCGTTTATTTTAAAGGGGTCTCCTACTACCTGTCCAAAAATTCAGTCTGGAATTTCTCAGAAACCTACCAGATGGCTCTTGCCGTTCATAGAATCCCTTTTTTTCCAAGCACCATGACTCGGTCCAAATAAAACAGAACCCTCCTTTTAAGTTTACAGAGCGACACCTGTCGCAGAGTGTCTGAATTTATGCAATAGCCTGACTCTGGTGACTCTGTTCTCCGTAACCTCGCAGTTCTACGCGCTTACCTTTATTGAATCCCCTTCAAAACTCAAATGTATGTTCTCCAAATCGGTCGGGAATAAAAATTCAAACTTACCAGGTGCCATCCTCGTCATCAAATCCTACCATTCTTGTTTTTCTACTGCTCCACTTGACTCCCTATCAGGTCGAAGTTCCTAAGCTAAGACCACCCTGATCACAGTGAAGAACTGAATGAGACAATTCTCACCAACATGTCTCATGTCTCACTCACTGCTACAGGGTAGAAGAGATGCCAGCAATTCAGAAAGAACTTGGAGCAGCCCCACCAGACGAGGCAAACGCCCAGTCTGCTAACCTTAAGTTCTTATGGAAACTCCGGAACTACCAAGGACAGCAGATTTAGATTTTTAGTTCATTAATTTCAAACAAGTGGGTCTCCCTGCACCACCCCAAAGCTACTCATAAAGAGCCATCAAGCCACAGTGCCACATCAGTGACCAAGGACTGACAGCATAAATGGGGGGACCCACAAACTCCCTTTGGCGCTCTCAGAAGGAAACACAAATCCAGTCAAACTGGGAACACACCAAAATATGACAAATATGGACATCTATTCAGAACAAAAACATATATCCTGAAATCGTAAACAAGAAAAGGTCTATTAGAGGACTCTGCGGAGGCTGTCAAAATGGGAAAATCCATTGAATTTAAGAAAGTGATGTTGGTCCCAGTCATGAGTTACTGGACACAAAACTGCTCTAAACAACACTGGTGGCAGAGCTTCCAGGAGGCCACACATCCACAGCCCTACTCCAGGGTGCCAGGGCTTTCAGAAGTCAACTGCCAAGAGGCCAACGGTCAAGTCTTTTATCAAAGTAGCTGCAATCACCTGCTCTCAGTGTTGCCTAAAACCGTTGTCCAGGCCATTTTCTAGGACCCTATACTCAAAGGCAAGGCCAGTGGGGAGGCAAAGTTCACGTCCGGGGAAACAAAAAACAGGCAAACCAAGTGAGTCTTTCGAAAGTTGATTTTAGAAACTGCCAAAATCATTAAGCAATTTCCAAGGATAAAAAGAAACAGAAGGCCGAAGTATGCAAAATACTCTATTTTTATTTTATGGAAACTTACTAATACAGCAGGAACTGGTATGATTAGAAAAGATGCAGAAAAATCAGAAGAATGTTTGCATTTGATAGAAATTCCAACCTGCGCTGAAGACTGATCAGAATGTTGGGCACTTGGCACTGTTCTGATGGAGGCTAGAAACGTGTTGCTGAACTTGTAATTAAATTCACTGAATTAAAAAAGTTAACAAGTTTCAAAGGTGCTAACCTACACTGACACTTGACCTCTGTTGTTGAAAATACTTAAGGAAACCAGGTTATATACGTTCCCAAAGGGGAAGCCATTCCAGACTGATCTGTAATCAGCAAGCTGAGACTATTTTGGTAAAAGGCGATTTGTTAGAGCACAGAGAATAGCAAAAGAAGTCAAAGGCATGGGGATGGAGCAATGTCCCACTTCTGAAAAATCAGACATGCGTGTCAGAAGTAACGTCATAAGTAGCATTCACAGACACAGGAGACCTGCGGTCCATCTCAATGGTCACTTCGGCTTCTCAAGTATCTCTGAGGAAGAATTTGGTGAAAAATGGAAATTTTACTTCTATAATAACTGTCCAAGAGCAGAAAAAAAAGAAAGCTAACAGAGCCGCGCTGTTGATGAAAATTCTGTACCATGAATGCGCTTTAATATGTTGACTCGAGTCATACTTGCAGTTAATACAGCACAAAACTCTACACACAGAAACACCCTCATCGCTTGCAGAACTCCAGCTAATGGAGAGAATTTCTTCTTTTGATCACTCCTCCCACAGAAAGGCCCCAAACTGAGTCGTCAATGAAATCCTGCCCTTTCACACAGGAGTCATCAGAACATGATTGTTTTATCAAAATGATGCAGGGAGCAACTTCCAATGAGGTTAAAGAGCTTCTATTTTCTCCAAACATAGCTTCAGTTTTCGTGTTCCATGTTACATGAAGAGAAATAAGGACAGCTGGACTGGGTAAAACCTTTCCGTCCAGTACCATTAAACCCCACTGCCCTTATGCTGGGAAGAGACATGGCATCCAAATGCTAACGCATCTTAACCAGAAGAGAGCGAACTTTGATTTCACTTTGTGACAGAAGGGCTGACGCAGGGCCTCCGCTTAGCGTGGAGTGGCTACGACTTCCTTCCCCTCACAGTGGCTTTCCAGGATGGCACCAGGTGGGCCTGTGCCCGGACACCTTTGCCCCGGCTCTTCCGTGGCCTCTCTGCCGCGTGCACTTTCACGTGCTGCCGCAGGTGGCAGCTCTGGCTGAAGCAGCGGCCGCACTCGCTGCACTGGTACGGCTTCTCCCCCGTGTGCGTCCTCTGGTGCTGGATCAGGTGGCAGCTCTGGCTGAAGCAGCGGCCGCATATGTCGCACTGGTACGGCTTCTCCCCGGTGTGGACCCTCTGGTGCTGGATGAGATTGGAGCTCTGCTTAAACCGCTCCCCGCACTCGTCACATGTGTAGGGCTTCTCGCCCGTGTGGACCCGGCGATGCTGAATGAGATTGGAGCTCTGGAAGAAGCTTTTCCCACAGTCAGCACATCTGTGGGACTTCTTTCCAGTATGGATCTTCTGGTGTTGAAACAGGGTGGAGCTCTGACTGAAACTCTTTTCACACTCAATACACTTATAGGGCTTCTCATCCAGGCCTCGCCTCAGTCTGCTCAGGCCTGAGTCAAACCGGAGTGTCACGCCCCATTTCTGCCGCTGCCGGCCTGGTTTGCGCTTGTTCTCGAAAGCTTTCCCTTGTCCTGAGCTCCGAGAAATCCCTCCTCGAGGCTTTGCCAACCGCATGGTGCAGAGCGAAATGCAAGGGAGGCACTGCTCTCTTCTGCGCAACCAAGGTCTCACTTTCAGAGACACACGGCTCAGAGCTTTCTGTACACAGGAGAAAAAGTGCATTCAAAGAATATGGAAACAAAGACAATCCTGGGGGACATACTTGCAAAATAATTCTATCAATTCCAGCGTTTAAAATTAATAAACACATCCAATTTAGATGGAACTTAACTTTGTATTTTTTTATGTTGGGATAGAGTACCAAAAGGTGGTGAAATAAAAGCTGTTATTTATTCTCATGTGAAACTTCTATTTACTGGTGACTCACCCAGGAGTTCAAATTAGGAAAAAAAAACTGACAACTTACACCACTTCATGAAATACTTGTTTACTCTGTTCAGCGAGTCTTCTTTCGCAGCGGCAGATCACACCTCCGCTCTGACTGCCACACACAGTGTGAGCGAAGAGCTGCTCTGCAATCAAGGGGGAAGTGTCTATGTGTAATCAATACCAGATGACAGAAATATTAATGAAGAGCTACTTCATCGTTATGTATTCTAGATCCTAATAATACAAGAAAGAGAACAAGTCTTTGAAAACTTAAAATACAAGGATTGCTTCTGGTGAAAAAATAAAAATGGCAAAAGAACCCTTACCAGATAGTGGAATCAAAGTCAGTAAAAGAAAGGATTTGGTGACACACATAGAAAGAAGGAAGATGACAAGTAAAAACAGCATGGAATTTTAAAATACCAAAATGACGTTAAAATTTCCAGGTGTCACATAAATGAATTTCATTTGTTTACTTCTAACTCTCTTTGTTTTTTAAAAATAAAGATCATAAAACAGAGTGTGTCCTGGAAGCTCAGACATTAAGGACCAGGCTCACCTCCTGAGACTGAGGGAACAGCCAAAATGAACAAGTAAATAAAAAAAGAAAAGCTTCTCCTTCCTCTCTCTTCCTGTCTGCCTGCCTGCCTGTCTATCTGCTTCATTTCTGCCTGCTTCCTTTCTCCTTAAGAAAAAAGAAAAAAGATGCACCCTGGTGGAGCCATGGTTTGGCTGACCACCTCTGGCCCAAGCGCAGACCACAGACATCCCAAGAACCTAGGTTTCGTGCCCCAGGGCTGGGGAAAACCATCAAGATGAACAACTAAACAAAGATAAATAAAACGCTTCTTTCTGATCTCTCTCCGTGCCTGTCTACAGACCTTCATCAGCTACCAGCACCTTTCCTTAAAAAAAAAAAAAAAGCCAGAAATTCTAAATGCCTGACAACATGGGAGAAGCTATGAGTACATAAATTATTTAAACTGGTGCGCACTGGTGCCCAGCGAGTAAGGCCACTATACACATTCCACATACACTCCGCAGAACCAGGTTCAAGACCCAAGACCCGGTGGAACCACCAAGATGAACAACTAAATAAAATAAACAAAATCATTTAAGGTACGCCCTGGTGGAGTAGCAGTTAGATCAAGCACCTCTGAAGAACAGAAGTCACATACCTCTGGGTTCAAGTCCTGAGTCCAGGGGGCAAACCAGTGTGAACAAATAAAATAGAAATAAAAACAAAATATTCAAAAAATTACGTAAACAATTTCCCACATTCTGTGGTAGGAAGTAGACTTTATAATCATTGCTCTTCCCTTGATCTCACTGGGGCCTCCAGCACTGGTAACCAGAGCAGTTAAGCTGGATATTTAGTAAGTAAATCCGCTGTAATTTTGGAACCAGAAAGAGCTACTGTACAGAACGCAGAGAAAACACTCTTCATTCCTTACCTGCGGCAAATATTTACGGAAAACCTGCTGCACGCGAACATTTGTTGGTGCATGGTGTTGGCATTCAAACAGCAGTTACAGTGGTTATGACACACTAACACAACACACTCAACGTTCTACAGAGCAGATCCCGGAAGCAGAGACCATCCAATCCTCCCGGGGCAGGAGGTGGCGGGTGGGTCACACTGGCAGCCTGTGTAAGACTCGACCCCCAGCAGTTTCCAGGCCCGCCTGCAAGCACCACCAGCAAGGACAGAACCAGGTCTGCCCCACTACCGGCCCCACCAACCTTCACCTGCCCAGGTACCTTCCACCCGCCACACCCGCCCCTTCACCTC
>RJWH01008601.1:0-29131 GCA_004363575.1 Solenodon paradoxus
CTCTGTGTTCTCCAGGAAGTAGCCGACTCTGGAATAGAGAGCAAACAGGAAGAAGGCCCTAGCTTATCGCTCAGGTGAATTTCTATCGTGCCTAAATTCTTCTATCGTGCCTAAACACTATGCCCATGCCTTGACACTCCGCTCTCGAACAAACTCTTGCCTCTGGTGCTGGTCATCTCAAAATGAAGCATAGCCCTTTCCTGATTGATACTTGCTGAAATCGTGCTGAAAATAGATGTCATCAATACTCCCCGAACCTCACAGCTCCGCTGTGTTCTTGCCCAGTGGGTCCTATTTCTGTCTTGAGTTTCACAAACGTTGCTCATTCTGTAATGTCTCTTACTTACCCCAGGCCCTGTCCATCTCCATCCTGGCGGGGATCCTCTCATTGTCACTTATGGCAGGTTGACCCAGCCATAAGTGCTCCCTGGTCTGTGGAGAATGACAGCTCAGAATCCACAGTCGCAGCCACGGCAGCCACAGCAGTCACGACACGGGCTGCAGCTGCGAGCCCTGTCTAGCTGTGCCTCTTGGCTTTCTGAAAACAGGGCCGCCTTGACACACACCTTTCCTGACATAGAGACCGGCTGAGGGAAGATGCCAATACACTTGGCCATCGGCCAGGAGGGCCCGTAGAACTGGGCACTGCCAGTCCAGTGGTGACAGCATAATTTCTTCCTGGACTCCCGTCACACGCTGGAGGTGGTCTCCTGTGCACCCGGGTGGCTGTGCCTGGGATTGCACATGGGAAAGAGAAGCGGGTTCTCGGTCAAACGATAAAGGACACTGGCCCTTGTGGCGATCTGCTGCCCGAACCCCGCGGCAGGACATTTGAGAAAATCTAGGGGGGTGGGGGGAGCGCTAGGACGGGTAGTGGCGTGGGCGTTTTGCCAACAGAGCACATTGCCCCTATGGTAACGACTGAAGGTTGCCACTGGACTGTTCACAGACATAGGCTATGGATGAATGACAGGGGCGGTGTTCAAAGAGTTTTTTTTTTTTTTTTTGCATTTTTGCGCTCCATCTCCGGCGCCTGCTTTCGGAAGCTGCTGGCCAGAGTCAGCGCTCAGCTCTCAGTGAGTCCTACCACGTCCAGATACGTGGTCTCGCGCAGGGATCCGTCTCACGATGGGTCTGATCTCGCAGGGCGTGGTCTTGCGATGCCTTCTCACGTGGGGCCTGGTTTGCGTGGCCCGGTCCTGCGCATGCTCTGGCGGAAGCTGGACTGGCGGCGTGCCTGCTGCCGCGGGGTCTGTGGGCGTGACGTCTCGCAAGGCCTGGCTTCGCGCGGCTTGTTCTCACGCGGCACCTGAGTGTCATGCGGGACCCGGGTGTCACGTGGCCCCCGGTCCCGTGGTCCAAGTCCTCGCGCCATGGCCATCCCCAAACCGCCTGGCCTGCGGGACTTGAGGCTGTCGTGGCATCGAGTCTAGCCGGGCCCAGTCCTTGCACGTGCCTGCTGTCACACCGCGCAGCCGCACTGGACTCAGGGCTCTCGCAGATCTTGGGCTCGCAGGCACTGACTTCACTTGCGCCCTGCCTGTCATTCCGCCTCCTGGCCTCGCGGGAGTTGGGTTTTTACGGCAACTGGGCTCGCGGGCCCTGAACTCGCGCGTTCCCGCTCTCACGGCGCGCGGCCTCATGCCCGCGGCGTTCACGAGGATCCTGGGCTCGTGGGCCCTGAACTCGCACGTGCCCGCTCTCACGGCGCGTGGTCTCGGGGGACCTGGGGTTCTCGTGGCACCTGGTCTCACGGGCCCTGAACTCGCACGTGCCCGCTCTCACAGCGCGTGGTCTCATGGCCCGCAGCGCTCACGCGGATTCTGGGCCATTGGGGCCTAGTATGGTTGCAACTGTTCGCTGGCGGATCCTGTTCTCCTTGCTCTCACCTCTCCCAGCCCGCCGTCCCCGTGTCTGGCTTGGCAGGGACTGACTGGTCTCCTGGGGCCTAGTGTCCTGGGATCTGCTCTGGCCTGCGGTGGAGTGGGCTGGGGGTCCGTTGACGCGCGACTGTCCCTAGCACGCCTACTCTCGCTGGGCCTGCTCACTGCATGACAAGAACCAGTGTATGGAAACACAAGTACCAGGGATATACGTGGCAGCTAGTAGGTACTGGGTTTCTTTCAGCGGGCCTTGCAGTGCCGGTTAGAGGTTAGAGTGCTCTCAGTGAAAAGCGACTGAACTGTACACTGGAGCTGGGCCAACTGCAAGCCTGCCTGAATCCTATCTTAGGAGAGCTGTTTCAAGTAAGACAGGCGGCATTGCAAGGGCCCTGCCCAAAAGCATGACCACATTTCCTTGCCTTCGTAACTTTTCCTTATAAATGATCTGAGGGGAATCTGCCTGTCCACACTGTCTGCAGCCCATTCCTGCACACTGGTTGGAAAATTCCAGGGCACAACACCCAGGTGCCAGACGCTCCCCACTGTAGGCCCCGTATGTTCATGTGATTCCTCTGGGCCCTTCTGAAAAGTCCATTTATCTCAGTCCTGTGCTTTGTGCTCCTGGTCCTAGTCCCCTGATGTCATCATTGAGGGAGACCCGGGAGATGCACTGATGGGGGAAGATGATCAGGGGCCCTGCCTTTGAAATGATGGCAAAGAGCCTCCCGGGTGACATACCTACCTGGGAGGTAAAACATTCAGGGTAGACTGCAGCTGATCCTAGGGGTCCTAGGAAAGCAGAGGGATCCTGGCATTTGCTTTTGAAAGGAGCAAGGAACATTCTTACCCCACTCCTGATCACTGCAGCCCTGCAGGCTGGGCCGGTCTCTGGCATGATTCACTCACTCCAGGGAAGATGTCTGTGAAATAGCGGCTGGGATGGGGTCACCACCGCACTAGGCTTGTGGGAATCCACTGTCACTCTCAAAGAGCTCCTCCCCATCAAGCTGCCCCCTGGCAGAACTCAGTAGGGTAGGTGCTAGAAGCCATGGCCCCCTGTAGGTGTCAAGTGCAAGGTTGCCTTCTCTGCCATTTCCCCAGGGTGTGGTGCTGCTCTGGAATGATGTTGTTCTCAGGGACCTTGGATCACAACAGCTGCTGCCTGCCCTTTTTTAATCCTAGGATTCATGGGTCATCAAGCCAGGTGGGCATGAACAGAAAGCTATTTGCATGAGGGTAGGAATTTTTGCTATAACTCTAGTTCCTGGCCCATTGATGGCAATGGTTACTTCTTTAATTTTCCTAAAATCTAGATATAATTGACTCCAACTACAAACCATAAAGTGTGGAACTAACTTGTAGATAATTGTGTGATCTACAGGTTCTGTAATGCAAACTCAGTGTATGAAAAAAATCTGTCATACACAATGTTTTCTAAATAGTTTCTCCAATTATATATAAATTCTGTTCCAATTGTGATAAACACTAAGAAGGTAGAATAATTTTAAAAAACAGGCCCACTAAGAAATTAATGAATATACACTTATTACAAAGGGTTAAGATTAAAATGCCTTTAATCAATAATAAAAGTTACTTCACACTCACCAGAAGATACACTCCATTTAACTAACCCTCATAGAAATGGAAAGGTTTGAATTAATTGTTGTGGCTTACTAAGCTAGTTTTTTCCAAAATACATTTAAACTTGGCCTTTCAGTACAAGGAGATAAAAAGCTGCACAGGGAACTAAAATATTACTTTTGTATTACTATCTTTTCACTAGAGTCATAGAAATAGCTCTCCAGAGGTAGCGGGACTGCACGCTCTCCACTGCAACTGCATTGACAGTGTCAGATATTTGAGGTATGTATCCATCCGGATGTTTCAGAGAATCCAAGGTGAAAAAGGTACTATCATCTATCACCCCATTTCTTCCATGTAGGCTAGTAATACAGACCTGTAATTACAAAAAATGGAAATTTATATGCAAAATCATAGTATACTATAACAAGGTCTGCACTTCCTCACCCAAGTTCTTGGTACATTAGCAACACCAGGACTACTTTGTAAAAATAACTCCAGACCCCACTTCACACTGATTAAGTCAGAATCTTTGTGGAGAGGGCCCAGGTCTAGCAATAGAAACTGATCTAAATAATGTAAAACACCACATCAAATAAAGGAAAAATTCATAGGATCATATCAATAGACGCAGAGAAAACATTTGATAAGATTCAACACCCATTTATGATAAAAAAAAAACTACACGAAATTGGGATCAAAGGAATATAAAGCCCATGTATGATAAACTGACAGCCAACATCATACTCAATGATGAAAAACTGAAATTGTGTCCTCTAAGATCAGGAAAACAACAAGACTATCTAACATTGCACTGGAGGTCCTAGACAGAGCAATTAGACTACAAGAATAAATACAAGGAATCAAAATTGTGTAAGAAGTAAAACTATCATTATTTGAAGGTGACATGATAATATACATAGAAAACCTTAAAAACTCCATCAAAAAACTATTGGTATTACTGAGTATGATAAATTGGCAGGCTACATAACTAATATATAATAACTGCTTCATTTTATATGCAAGCAAAACTATAAAAGAGAATGAAACCAAGAAAACTACCCCATTTACAATGAAACAAAAAGAAAGAAATAACCTGCAATATCCTTAACAAAGAAGGTGAAAGACCTATGCAGTGAAAGCTGTTAAGACTTTGTTAAAAGAAATAGAGGAAGATACAAAGAGATGGAAAGATATTCCATGCTTATAGTTGGAAAGAATGTTAAAATGGCCATCTTAACTAAAGCAATATACAGGTTTAATGCAATCCCCATCAAAAGTCCACTGACATTCTTCAAAAAAATAGAACAATTTTTTAAAAATCTGTATGGAATTGCAGAAGACCTCAAAGAGCTAAAGCAACCATTAGAAAAAAAGAGCAAAAAGTGGAGGTATCACGCTCCTAGATCTTGAGCTATACTACAAATTGATAGTGATCCAAACTCTATGGTACAGTGCACCCCAACAGATTAGCAGTTAGGTCAGTTGCCTTCAAGGGATTGAAGGCCACATACCCCTGTATTTAAGTCCTGGGGGGAATCAACTGGTGTGATCAACTAAATAAAAATATAAAATACTTCTTCCTCCTCTTTCTTCCTGTCTGCCTGCATACTTGCCTACATTCTTGTCTGCACCTTTCCTTAAAAAAAAGTATTTTAAAAAGACTATAGTACTAGAATAAAATAGAGACATAGATCAGCAGGATATAATTTAATCACTAGAAATAGACACGCACATATATGGTCAGTTAATTTATGATAATGGAACCAGGAGCATACGATGGAGAAAGGAAGGTCTTTTCAGTAAGTGGTGTTGGGAAAACTGGATAGCCATATGCAAAATAATGAATCCAGACATCACTCTCTAACTCCATTTACAAAGATTATTTAAGGGTTGATTAGAATGCACCCTGGTGGAGTAGAGGTTCAGCGTAGTCCACATACATCCCAGGGTCCCTGGTTCAAGTCCTTGACTGGGGAGAACAACCAATGAACAACTAAGTAAAATAAATAAAGGCTTCCTTCTGCCTGCCTGCCTCTGCTCTCCTTCATTCTTGCTTTCACTTTTCTATTAAAAAAAGTGGATTAGAGATTTGGATGTATGATTGGAAACCATAAATACTTACAAGAAAACATAGGCAATATATCCCATGACATCAGTCTTAGAGAGGTTTAGGGGCACTCAAATCCAAGGGCAACAAAAATAAACAAATGGGACTATATCTATATACAGCAATAAAGCTTCTGGGAATGCCTGATGGCTCATGGGTTAAGACAATGCCTGGGGCATAGTCCGTGTACAGCCCAAGCACCCAAGTTTGCAGCCTATAACTGGAGGAAAGAACTAAAATGAATAACCAAATTAATAAGAAATGCTTCTTCCTCCTCTCTCTTCCTTCCTGCCTGCTGCCTGCCCGCCTTCATTCCTGCTTGCCTACCTTCCTCCTCCTCAAAAAAAAAAAAAACAACCTTAAAGAGCGCCCTGGTGGAGTAGCAGTTGGGTCAATCAGTTCCAAAGGAGCAAGCCACATACCTATGGGTTCAAGTCCCAGCCCAGGGGTAAGTAAGCAGTGTGAACAACTAAATGAAAAAGGAATGAAGTGCTTCTGCCTTCTCTCTCTCTCTTCCTGCCTACCTGCCTTCATTCCTGTCTGCACTTTTCTTTAAAAAAAAAAAGACTTAATAAATAAAAATCTTATGCACAGCAAAAGAAACTATCACAAAATAAAAAGCCATCCTACTGACTGGGAGAAGATATTTTTACATCATGCATCTGGTAAGGGCTTAATATCCGAAATAAAGAAGTCACAAACTGAAAAGAACAGCCCAATCAAAATAGAATTAAATAGATACTTCTCCAAGTAAGACATACAGATAGCCAACAGACACATGAAAAGATGTTCTACTTTGCTTGTTCTTCAAGAAATGCAAATCAAAGCAATGAGATGTCACCTCACACCTGTGAGAACAACTACTATCCAAGACTGGAAACAACAAATGTTTGCAACGATGCAGAGATAAGGGAACCCTTTTATACTGCTAGTGGGAGTGTAAATTGGTGCAACCATTATGGAAAGCAGTATGAAGATCTCTCAAAAAATTGAGAATGGAAATTCCATATGATCCCATCATCCCACTTTTAAGTACTTCCCTAAAACTAAAAACTAAAAACACAAAAACATTAATTTGCAGAGATATATGCACCCACGTTTATTGCAACTTCACAATAGCCAAGAATTGAAAACTACACATCATCATCAGATATATATGTATGTGTGTATACACACACACACACAATGGAATACGACATACCCCTAAAAATTAAATCCTGACATTTACAATAACATGGGTGAAAATAGACCAGATTAGGCTAAATGAAGTAAGCCAAAGAGAAAGACAAAATACCAGATGATGTCACTCATATGTGGACTATAAAGAAAAAAAGTAAATGAATGGATAAAGCAAAAAAGCAACCCTTGAACTTTGACAATAGAACACAAGATACCAGTGGAGAAGGTGGTAGGGGTGGGATCAAAGGGTAATGGCGATTTTATGGACAGTGGAAGAGGACTTTTGCTAATTTGGTGGTAGACATGGTGTGTTGTCATATATTTGATAAATGGTAAACCTGCACATAGGGGCTTGTATTATTTTTCAAAGGTACCTCAATAAAAATAAATAATAAATATATAATCCCATTAACCTCCACATATAATTTATAATATCCATTAACTTCTATAGTTATGCTTGAGATATTAAAAGGAATTGAATGGGAAAGGAATGCGGTGGGAAGTAGAGCATTTTTCCTACTTCTCTCTTACAGTTTCATCTGAACCTTCGTGCAAGTTGAATTTCCCACTCATTTTCTGTCTCCACTACCTAAATCATACCTGTTTTTTAATGTAAGCTCTAGTGCCATAACCAACTTAATTCATTATTTCTCACCAATTCCCTGAACATGACTTGTTTTCTGTTCTTATATCTCTCATAACATTTTAATATCTCCCAAATAAACTAGATAATTTAGATCTTAATTATATGTGTGCATATATTACTCTATTTCCTTTTAGAAGCACTACCCTTTCAATAAGAAAATACACCCTTTGGCAAAGAATATATTTCCCTTTAAGTTTCCCAACAAACCCAATAGAATCCTGAGCAACAAAAGAAATCACCATTGCAAGGATAAGCATACCTCATACATATGCTTGTCTCAGAGGCTTCACTGAGAGGGCTTTTCTGCTCCATGTGTCTGGATGGATGGAATATTCAACTTCTACTCGATCACCCTGATAAGGCTCAAAATCTTAAGACAATCATAGAAAGAAATCAAGTTAAATAATCTTATTCTTGCTAATGTTAAATTTTACAAGTTACATTGATACTGTAGTACCCTAAAATAGTTTCTGTTACATGGAAGGTACATTTTTAATATTTCAAACAGGTAACCTAAAAGTTTTCCTGTCAAAAAGTATATACTCCTTTAGACATTGATTCTCTCTACTCATTTAGCAAAGTCAATTGGGGGGAAAGCATCAACTGTGCACCACAGGCCAATAATTTTGGGAACAGCACAGGATTTATTAAACCATTGTTCACATTCACAACTCTTTCTGGAGAGGCAGGAAATTACATAATAGCACAAGTATGAATCTAGTTGCCTGGGTTAAAACCTTGACACTACCACTTAATTAGCAATTTTAATCAAATTAACTTTTCTGTGCCTCTGTTTCTTTATAAAATGTGCAGTATAACAATAGTACCACTTTGAATTGGAGACAATTAATCAGTACATATAAATCTCATATAATAGTGCCCAGCACAAAATTAACACCAAATAAATATTGATTGGTATTAGTGGTAGCAGTAGAAATAGAACACTGTACAAAAAGAAACAATTTTCACATGTGTTTTGGAAAGATGATGAACTATTTGTTTATATTTTTACAGTTATAAATATTTACATACCTTCATAATAGGTTAAAAATGAGTTACCGTGTACAGAGGTACCATGAAGGTTTTGAAGCAAATGAAATTCTCAAATAATGCTGCTGGAGGTGAAAATTGGTACAACCACTTCAGTAAGCTGGCAGTATCTACTAAAGTTAAATATTTTTGTGCTCTATGACCAGTTATTTCTTAGGTCCTTAGTACTCCTTTCCTTATTCCTCCTTATTCCTCCATGACAGTTAAATTTTAGAATGATCCAAGACATCCCTTCCTGTACCCTCTCCCCCTCTTTTTTATATATATTTCTTTTTTATGACTTTATATAATATCAATAGACTGACAACTCCAAAAGTTATATAACTGCACTTCTGAACAAACTTTAGATTCATATATCCAAATACTTACTCAAATTATGTCTAAAGCTGAGTTCTTGCTATTCTTCCCATGCACACAGTCCTGCTCCTCATCTTTCCACATTTCAAAATGGAAACTACCCTTAGCATTGCTCAAACAAAAAACTAAGGAGTAACCTTTGATTACTCTTTCCTTCACACTAAATGTCTATCATGCAGTACTTTCACTTCTACCCTTAAAATATTCCTAGAATTAAATAAGTCCTTATAGTTTCCCCTTCTACTAACCTTAGCAATGTCTCCGTTGTTATTGCTCACTAGGACTATTGCAAGATTCTTAATTTGTCTTCCTAAGTCCATTATTATCCCTTATAGCCTGTTCTCAACATGACAGCCAAAGGTAACATCTTAAAACATAAGTCACATCATTGCTCTAAAGTCTCCAAAAAAGCCAAATCTTTAAAAATGACCTATAAATCCCTATGTGACCCAACTCCTTACTCCTCCAGGTCTTTACCAGAACTTTAAGTTCTCAGTAAAACCTTCCATTAATACTCTGTCTAAAACTTCTACTCATAATTCCCTATATTTATGTTTTTTCCTAAACAATAACTCAATAGTTTCAGTACTAGTCCTAAATATTTAACCATAATAAACAAAATCATGTCCACAAAAAAGACTTGAACAAGAATGTTTTTAACAATTTTATTCATAATAGCCAAAACGACCTTCAAATAGAAAAATGGAGAAACTATGATATAGTCAATTTAGTAGGGTGAATTAAAGACACGAAATAGCATAGATTAATGTAAAAATATTCTTCTGAGTAAAACAAGTCTTACACAAGAGTATGTATGTCTGATTATATATAGATATAGATATAATCACAGAAATAAAATTAAACCTCGGATGGAAAAAAGTAGAATAGTATTTATCTGTGTGGGGACAGGGGTTGATGTAGGAAGGGCATGGGAATAATATTTAGGTACAAGCATTTGTCAAAACTCAAGTGCAGAAAAAAACAACTATAAACAAAATAATGAACTTAGGTTAATACACAAGTTGAAATATTTAGAAGATGCTATATAAATGTTTGCATTTTACTTAGAAATATATAAGATAAACTGATGAATGAATGAAATAATGTATATGTGGATAGTTATGTAATAAAACAAGTATAATAAAATGTTAATGCTAGACTAGATAGTAGTTACATGATTGTACACTGTAAAATTCTTTCAAATTTGTTGTATGTTTAAAGTCTTTCTTAATAAAAAGATGAAAATTTAAAAGGGGACTTTAAACTTCCACTCCATAATTCCAGTTTCATTTAGGAGAGTTCTCACTAACATGATAAAATCTGAACTACAATCAGCAATAATCTGCCTCTCTTTTCTAAATTCTTTCTGGACACAAGACAACTAAGTAACTCAGGAGCACATGGAGGGTACTCAATGCTAGAACAAAGTGTCCTTGGACACGAATGGCTAGGGACAGTCTCAGGTGAACAACCAGTCTCCAATCAGTTTCCAGTGGTATTTAAAAAGGTAACAGATGCTGCTGACTCAGCCAACCACTTGGTAGACCACTAAGCATAACATGGCCCATGCCACTTCTAGAAATAGATTTTGTCAGGCCATCGAGTTTGCAGGATCACTGGGAAATATTAGATACTCTAGGTTAGGTTTGCATCAACCATTTGTGGGATAAATCAGTTCAGCTAACCTGTCATAAAGTGTAGAGATTAGTCCTAATGCTCTTGCTGTTATATAAATCTATAATTATTTATTTAATAAACTGGCAATCCTTTTTCAGTTTTCAATAAACTCTTGGCAGCAACAAGCTTTTTAAAAAAACAAATTATACTTAGGGAAAATGGGTAATGGACCAATTTTCCAATAAAACTGATTTGTACATGGGCTGTAAAATCCATCTGTGTTAGAGAATGAATGTTTTATATACTCCCCAAATTCTTGTTGAAGCCCTGTCCTACAGTGTGTCTATATCTGGAAGTGGGGCCTCTAAAAGGTGATTAAGATTAAATGAGATAATAAGGATGAAGCTCTAATCATTTGAATTAGTGTTTGTTTTTTGTTTTTTTTTTTTAATATACCAAGGATACGTCACACGAGGACTTGTCAAGAAGGCAGCTCTCTGTAAGTCAGGAAGAGAACTCCCACCAGAAACCAAATCAGCTAAAACCTCAATCTTGGATATCCAGCCCTGGGAACTGTGAGAAAATTAGATTCTGTTGTCTCAGTCACCCATTCTCTGGTATCAGCCCGAGTAGAGTAAAACATTTTAGTCTGTCAATAATTACTCTCCACCATGGGGGCCATAGTGATATCACTAACTGTAGCAAAACCAGAGGGCCCACATTTACTGAAGCATTTTACTTTATAACGTAATAGATATTTTAAGAAACAGTGCCAAAGGCCAGAAGTTAGCATGGGAAGCTACAAAAGGTACATATAATTAGACTTATCATAATTTTTACAACTTTTGGAGAATTATCATTATTGATATAAAGTTTACAAAGATGTTAAAACTTGAGCCAAAGAAATTGAAGCATCAGAAATCAAGTTATGTACACATTTGAAATCAGATAATTTTACTCGAGAACATTTCAATGGGTGGGAAGAACCTTTCAATGTATTTCTTATGCTGTATTGGAGACATTTATATTCTATAACAGAATTGAAGGAAATTAAGAAAACCTACAAATATGTACATCAGCAACTGAAGAACAAGGTCCTTTAGTGACTTCATTAAGCACTACAGAGGCATACTGAAACAGGGAAGCTATCTCTGGACTAATGCACTAGACTAATGGGACAATTCAAGGTGTAAGGAGATGTCCAAAAGGGTAAGAAGGCTACATGGAACTTCCTTTTAATCCTCAAACTAGTATATTCTGAAAAATAAAGAAATAACCTTATTTGTGAACTCAAACCATCTAGGTTTGTGTAATTATACTCTGACATTTGCACAACGACAAAATTGCCTAACAACAGATTTCTCAGAACATATTCCCATTATTAAGTAACACATGACTATGCACTTGACACATTAACAGAGTAATGGATTCTACACTGTCTGGATCCTATTGGCATTTACAATCGCTCATTCAAATCATGTCACACATAATCACCACACTCCATCCATCCTGTTCTACCTTCTTCCATGTTTCCAGGACATGCCAAGATTTTTCCACCCCAGAATTTTTAAGGAAAGGTGCAGGCAGGAATGAAGGCAAGTAGGGAGGCAAGCAGGAGGAGAGAGGAGGAAGAAGCATTTTATTTTTTATTTAGTTGTTCATCTTGACTGTCCACCCCACCCCACCCTGAGACGCAAACCTGGGTCCTTGGGATGTATGTGACTGCTCAACTGCAGGCAGCAGCCCAAACCAGTAATCCACCAGCTACACCCCACACCTCAGGCATACTACTTCCAGGTTTGGAATATTTTTCCCAGTTGGTTCCTTATCCTTCAGGTCTCAGCTCAAGTGTCACCTCTTCAAACATGTCTTCCCAAATTTGCTATCTCCAGTTGCTTTCGGGTCTATCCTCTGTTAGGGCTCTCAGATTTTATTCCATCGGTTCTTTCTACCCTTCAATCAATCTGTTTGACATTATACATGTTTGAGTATTTCCATCATGAGAAAGATTCTCCTAGTAAGGGCTATGATTAGTGGTGACTTCCTGATGGCATGGTTATAAGGACCAAGAAATTGATTTTTCAGCTTAGCGATAACAGGGGGCTTTGCTTCTTGAATAGAATATTTCTTACTAATTGGGTCTTAAATTCCTAGCTGCACTTATCATCTTTAGGGATTTCCAGGATTAACAGCTAAGGTCAAGTCTCGGTTTTTACATTCAAGAAAAGTAAAATGGGGGCACACTCTTGTGGTTCAAGTGGCTGTGATAGCTGTGCTGTGGACCATTTATAGCCCAAGGACCTGGGCTTGAGACAAGGGGCAAGCAGGTAGGGGGACACAGGGACCAAAAACAAATAAAAATGCTTCTTTCTCCCCTCCCTCCCTCCCTCCCTCTCTTAAAAAAGTAAAATGTAAACTGCCCTAACTTCCTCTTTTGTATTCAAGCTAAATGTCAGCTACTGGGCTTAAACAGGTACAAAATATTTACTTCTACTCATCTTTCAAAATCCATTCTGGCAGTGGGTTGCAGGGCTAAAGTGTCTAACTCGGAGAACAATTTGCCCAGGCAGCCTTCCCCAATTCTCCCTATAACAGTCAAGCATTCTCTTGCCTTTGTTCAGCAATGATGTTTTTATCACATTCTTTAAAGTATTCATACATCTGTCTCTCCCAATTAGACCATGAGTTCTTTGCAGGGTTTAATAAAGCCTTATTTGTCTTGGTTTTGCCAATATTTAGGACTCTACCTTGAGCTATATTAAAAGTTCAAGTAGCATAAACAAATTAACAAATTACTGCTTTGGTATAAAACAACAAAATATAATATCTGATAAATGCAAATAGAATTCAACGCTGAACACATATACACACAGAAAGTTACAAGTTATCTCTAAACCTTATTTTTAAATATTTGAAGTATTAAAAATAATGTCCTTCTATACTTGTAATATTTTAGCTAGATTAGAAGTTCAATGTTTATAGAAAAAGTAAAACTACACAAGTGCTAGTAAATAAATTAAAATTCAGCAAATATTGGCACGAGTTTTTAAAAATATTATGTATCTGTCCCTTGCTGCACATTATTTTCAACTCCAAAGGTCCACCTCAAGTATTAAACAGCCTCCAGTTAGAACCAAGGACACTGGATATAATGGTAGTAAAATCCTCTCATCAAATAAATAGGCCCCAAATTTGACCTATAAATGATGCCTGTAACCATCCACAAATCCAATGTATAAAATTAAAAATGAGGTAAAACTTAATTTTAAATTTAAAAATGTAAATTTATACCTTTACAAGCAACATCGAGAGAGAAGTAAATTGTATGACTAGGGTAGTCTGCATCTTCCATTAGTGAGGTAATACGGCCTAATGAAATTCTAGTAGAAGAGTCTGTCTGTCCATCACCATGACAATGATCACAGAAAGCTTCCACCTGTAAGATAAAGAAACAGAAAAGAACTTCAAGGTGGTCAAAAGGTACAAACTTCCAGTTTTAAAATAAGTGATTCCTGGGCATATAACATACAGCAGGATGACTATAGTTAATAATACTGTATTGCATATTTTAAAATTGGTAAAGAGAGCAGCTCTCAAAAGTTCTTAGCACAAGAAAAGAAGTGTACAACTATGTAGGGTGGCAGATATTAACTAGACTTACTGTGATGATCATTTTGCAAAATATATAAACATCAAATCACTGTCGTAGTGTTATACACCTGAAACTAATGTTATGTGTCAATTATACCTCAATTAAGCAATGTTAACCATGAAGTAAATAAAAGGAAGCAGGTACTTCAAAATAACAAAAGTTTAAAATTCATAAACCTATACTAGATCATGGTTGTTCAAGAAATGACTTACACAAATCATAAACCATGGTGAATATATTATACTTGAAAAATATATCATAAACATGAGGTGATAAAATAAATGCCTGCACTTCTTATCCTTTTTACTTTACTTTTTTTACTTAAATAGAGAAAGAAAGAAAAATATTTTTATTTATTTATATTTTGGTCATCTTCCCCCACAACATACCCTCACAGACTCCAGTTATTGGGCTTTTTACATGACCCACATCCCAGCCATCTCAGCCACCTGACCAACCATAAAAAGGCACACCCTTTCACTTCATTTTTTAAGAACAGTTTAGGGAAATTGAGCAGAAAAGTTCCCATGTATTCCTCCCCTCTGCCCTCAGTTCTTATTACTAGCATCTTACATTTGTTCAATTGATGAACCAATATTGGTACATTATATTTAATAAAGTTTATAGTTTGGCATACCCTGGTGGAACAGAGGTTAGGTGCACCACCTCTGGCTGATCAATCCACATACGTTCTTAGGAACCTGGGTTTCATGTCCTGGGGCCAGGGGAAACAACCAAGATGAACAACTAAGTAAAATAAATTACAATGTCTCCTCTTTCTTCCTGCCTTCACCTTTCCTTTAAAAAGAAAATTTCAGTTTAAATAAGGATTCAATCATTGTACTGTCATATACTTTTAAATATGTCTGAAATAAATTTTTAAAGAGGAAATCAGGCAGGCAGGTGGGAAGGGATATAATTAAGAAATATTACTTATTTTGTTTTTTAATCCCAGCCCCAGGTCAGGAACTCAAGAACTTGGGTTTTACATGGTTCACATGCAAGTGTCTCAGTCACCTGAGCCACCAGCAGTGCCCTTAAAAGCATTATTTATGCAACAATCAGGTTTAATGCCCTGCCAGTATTGGATTCTAAGATTAAAGATAATCTGTTCCTGTCCTGCAAGAATTCACAGTCAAAGGAGAGTAAAAGACAAAAATAACTAATGCAAAGCAAATTGTTACAAATGGTAAAAACATGTGCAAAAATTGGCTTCTTGGAATTCCCAGTAGGGAGAGAATTTCAGATTGAGAGAACATAGACAATTTCTTGGATAAAGTGTATGTGATTTGAGGAGTTAAAGAAAAGAAAGATTTTTACTTCAAAAATGGGGTGTAGGCTTGAGGACAGAGGTAGAAAGACAGTAAGGGAGCAGAGAAAGCACATGGAAAGTTACAGTAACAAGGAAGAAAACCATGATATTCCAGATAAGCCCCCTGGGGAACAGAGCAAGAGAAGACGTTGGGAAAATAACTGGGAGGGGAGAGGTTCTCTAAAAAAGAAAAGGCAAATTAGGGCTTAATTTATCAACCGTAGGAAAACATTACTTGAAATGTAATGACATATCTATTGCTTTTCTAATTATATAAATAATGTTCAATATTCAAAAATATAAAAGATACCAAAAAGAAAAAAACGAAAATCATTTACATGAAATGGGCAAAAAACCAACTAACCCTTTGACACTGACAGCAAAACTAAGGGACAAACAGAAGGAAAGGGGGTAAGGGTGGGAGCAAGCTTAGGGTGAGTCTAATAAACAATGATAGAGGACTATTAGAAATTTGGTGGTGGGTACATTGTGTTATCACGTATTTGATATAGAGTGAACCTGCGAATCTAAAATTTATACTGCTTATACTATTTTGTAAAAAAAAGTTACTCAATTAAAAAATTATACATAATCCATAAACCTACTACCTATCTAAATATAAGCAATTCAGCTCACCAAGGCTTAACATAAATACCTGATATTGCCCTTAGCTCCCTCACTTTTTCACCTCCCCATCCAATCCATCAGCAAATTCTATCAGTACCTCCAAAATATATCTGTGATTGATCACTTCTTCCCAGCTGTTTTCTACCATCGATGCCTTTTCTCCTACAATGTTGCAAAAGCATCCTGCCTCACCCCTCTGCTTCCCTCTTTGCTCACTATTATCCATTCTCCACACAGCAATGTTTATTTTTAATGATGCTTGAAATCTATTACTGTTTTAAATTCTCTAATGGTTTCTGCTACACTTTACATAAATCCAAAACTATTTACCCCAATTTACAGGCCCTAAATAACCTCTTCCTTTCTTCCCTTATCATCTGTTACTCTTACTTTCCCTCATCATGTTCCAGGATCTTGGACCATCTTCCCCTCCTTCAAATACATATCCCTTTTTGGACTGCAGAAAATCTAAGTTGAGTTAAAAAATCACACTGTCAGTGACCAAGAACCTTTACTTGACACCCTCAGAGGTAAGAGAGCAGGTCATTCAAATGGGTTGAGTAGCAGCTGATGGAAGGCTTTTCTGGGGAAGAAGCTATAGTGGGGTAAAATCAGACAAAGCCTGGGACTCAATTTTCACATTTTTCTGTTAAAGTGATTTCTGTGTACCTGAGCAGTGGTAGTTTGGGATTTATAATGGATTGGTGAATGAGGAATTCTAATGTAAGTGGGAGGTATATGACAGAAAGAGAAAGCACTAGAAACAATTCTGTCATCTTGCCTTGCCTGCAAATGGAAAAAGGGGAAGCTAAAAGAAAAAGCAGTTTTGAGGGCCAGGACTTGTATTTTGTGAGCTAGGATTTGAGCATATTTAAATGCTGATAGATATTGGCTCATAAAAGAGGGAGAAACAGTCTATGTACATCCCAAGGACCAAGATTCGCTTCCCAGGCTCAGGGGAACAACCAATGTGAACAACTAAATAAAAAATAAAGTACTTCCTCTCTCTTCCTGTCTGTCTACTCATCTTCATCCCTGTCTGCACCTTTCTTTATTAAAAAAGAGGGAGATCCTAAAATGACAGGATGAAAAGGGATACTCTTTAGTGTAAGAAAGTGTTCAGAAATAGCAAAGGGAATAAGATTCAATACACCTCAGAAGGGGGCACACACCTTTTCCATTCTAACAGGATAGGAGGATGAAGGGATAGGTGAAAACATGGTTAGTTACAGGTTTTGTTGTTAAAACAAACCACAAAAAGACTAACTTTAGAAGGAAACAAAAAGCTACCCCACCTACCCATCTCTGTCCCCCATGGATACCAGTCCTAAAGTGCCCTGGTAGATGATTTCTTCTTAATCTTCAGGGAATATGTAATTCTGATATCAAATTGTGTGAAAATACAAATAATTCAGAAAAGTTCTCTATTTGTATAAATCCAATATAACCATCACTCAAAAAAACCAATAGCAAATAATATAAAATAAAAAAATATAGATCGGTTCTATGGATGGACATGCAAAAATAGAAATAAAAATAAGCAAATTCAGCAGGCCATTACAAAAATTATGCATCATAACCAAATTAGGATCATTCCTATAAAATAAGAATAATTTATTGGAAAATTATTAATATTTTCTGCATATCAATAGTTCAAAGAAAATGAAAATTAGACAAAAATCTGAGGATACTGAAAAACATTTGGAAAGTTCATTAGTCTTAGTTTTTTAATCCAGAAATTGAATACAGAAGATACTTCTTTAATTTAACTAAGATATTTCAGAGCATCTGTTAATATCATGCATTATAATGAAATGGAAATCAGATAAGGGCTGTACCAATCTTTCTTGTATTTCAAAATGCCCATTTTTAAAAATATTTTAACATTTCTTAAATCCAGAGGAAAGCCATAACCTATCTATACTTTAATTTTCATTATTAAATTGATATGCCTTAAATTGATAGAAATCTTAAACATTTATATTATTCTGTTTGAAATGGTTAACCAGTATTGAATAGACATGATTTCCTAGATGTTAAGATCCTCTCATCCTGAAATCATACTATTTCTTATTATATATGGCAAAAATAAAATATCTGTTGATTTTGAAGTTACAGAACTAAAAAGAAAGTGCACATTATATATATATGTGTGTATGTCTGTATAAATTGTGGATTCTGTTTCAAGTCAGATTTCATCTTGTCTCTAAGCTGCCATGATGAACCTTCTAGGTGAAAATTAAAACATGTTGACCCAGCAATTCAGTGGTTACAAGACATGGGAGACATCTCCTGATTATTCCAGCAGACCCGCACACTACCAGTCTTCGATCTGGAGACTTCCTGCCCACCAATCATGGACAGACCAATGAACTTCAGAACCAATCCCCAAAAATTCACAACAAATGACTTAAGCTATGTCCATTTTCCTATTTGATCATTTGAAAATTCCTTATGCCCTGCCCTTGATCATACACATCTTGGGACTGCCCTTTGTTCCTGCACCTGAATGATGCATGATGCCTATTCTTGAATAAAAGCCGTCCTAAGTATATTACAGCTTCATTATTTCTCTTGAGTTGACAAAAATAATATTGATTAAAGAGAAAAGAGAAATGAATAATGCAATTTAGTCAAATCACACATCCTTAATGATGCAAAGTCAATAAATATTGGCTAAAACTCTAAGTCACGAAAAGTATTAAGAATATTATTAGGACACACCCTGGTGGAGTAGCAGTTAAGTCTGCCACCTCTGGCTGAGTGCAGTACACATCTATCCCAAAGGGACGGGGTTCATGTTCATGTTCTGGGGCTGGGGAGAATAAGCAAGATAAGCAACCAAGAAAAATAAAGTGTTTCTTCCTCCTCTCTCTTCCTGCCTGCCTGTCTCTGCTCACTTCACTCCTATCTACACCTTTCCCATTAAGAAGAGAATATTATGCATAATACACAGGTGCCATGAGAAGAGGGCTTCTATTTGTAAAAGCAAAAGCACAAAAAGCACAATGTCTGAGGAGTAAAAGTTGCCCAGGAAGACATGAAGGGCAAGTTTTTTCTTTTCGTTTTATATTATTCTGGAGTGGGGGTTCTTTATGCATAATTCCATGCATACCTAAAACTTCAAATTTAGAAAACTTCTATCTTAAGCATTCAGTTCACAGTTGCTATCTAAATAATAGTAATAACAAGAAGGTTAGTATTCAACCATTTAAGAAAGGCTCAAAAAGTAAAGAATGCAGCAAGTTTGCCAACTACCAGTTTACATTAAAAATAAACAATACAGAAGACGAAATTGTTTTAACATATATAAATACCTTGATAAGTATTGAAATTATGCCAAAATTAAAAACTGACTTTTAAAATTAAATAATCTAAACAAAATGCTGCTTAAATAAAAATGTTACATTGATAATGGAATAAAAATATAAAAAATCTGATAAATAAAATTAGCAGGAAATACACAGAACCTATTTAAAGAAAAGTAAAAAACAGCTTAGAATCATATAAGAAGAGAGACACACTATTTGGAGGAAAATGTCAGTTCCCTGTGAATTAAATCTATAAATTCAAAGACATCCTAATTTGAATATCCCAATGCATGCTGTGGTTGGGATAGGGGAACTAAACGCAACATCTTAAAATCGATATAAAAATATCAGCACACAGAAATGGTCAGGAAATTTTAAAAACTTAAAGAAAAATGTTGACAGGGAAAACCAGACTCCTAAACATTTAAATGTGTTCAGCAATTCAAAGTATTTGATCATAACTCCAAGGCAAGCTAGCACAATCAAATAGACACACTAGGATGTCCCCATAGCTTCAAATACTTACAGGGATGCAGTGTATGATAGAAGGAACACTTCATTTCGAAAGGGAAAACATGGATTAAAACTAAGGAGACAACAGGGTAGCCATTAACAAAACAAGTTTCAGATCCTTTTCTCAGTCACTACACCCAAATCAACTGCAGGTGAATTGAGTATTTAGACATAAATAAATAATTTTAGATGAAAACATAAGTGAATATTTGCATAAATTAGGAAGTGGGATAAGCCTTTGTAAGGATTTTTATTTAACTGAAAAGTCACATGGGCATGCTGAACACATTTATAGCATAAAAATTGAACTTCAAAGAGTTGAAGCACAGTCTTGGAGGAAATATTTGTAAAACGTTCATATGATAAATTTCCCCAAAAGTTCTAATTTACATAGCATACAAATAGGTGTAATGTTATATATATATATGAAAACAAGGTATTCCACTCTCATTAACACTTAAAGAATGCAATATAAAACTATATGAATGCTTTTTCATTTTTCATATTGGCAAAGATTTCAGAGACTAATATTTCCATTCTTGTCAACAATTAGTACAATAAGGTTTAAGTAGAATTTCATTATATCTATTAAAATAGTAAATATCTGTATCAGATAAATGTTGTAAGACTTGAAATGTCATTGGATTATACCCTTAAATCATATGGTGAAACAAGGAAGCAGAGAAACTTCATTTTTGCTGGGTTACTCTGAACCACAAAGCCCTGAGGTCCCCGCTTTCGGGATAATCATCTGGCTGTGAAACAGAAACCTTAGACCAGCCCAGTAAGACCTTGGCTGGAGCAGTTTCTGTTAATCTGCTGAGACCCAGGAAGAAGTTAAATGTGAACAGAATAGTTTAAGATGTTTAGGGTGTGACCTCTACTTATGTAGACTTATGATAATCACTTGTTAAACTTACGAAGTTATAAATACCCTGTGCTATTCGGGGTTCGGGACTGTATGATTTGAGTGTTTTACTCCTACTTGCTGGTGAAATAAATCTCCTAAATTCTTAAACTTCTGGCATGTCTCTCTGATCTCATTGGTTACTTTGTAACAATGGTATGTAAATCATACCTCAAAAAAGCTTTTTTCAATGATCAAAATATATATCTGTTCCCCTAGCAATTACATTTCAACATTCTTCAAAAATTCTTTACAAGGGTGAAAAAGGAAGTTTCAGGATAATAGAGACTCTAATATTACCATTGCAAATCATATTTTAAATGCTATAGATATACAATTGATGCTTTTATAAACAAAACCACTACAAAGATAAGAACAAATGCCTCACACAAATTTGAAGTTCAGTTTCACTCTACATCCACTATATCAGATCACCTCAGAGAGGCTTAATAAATAGAAGCAAGGTTGAAAGCCCCTCAGGAATACGGACAGTCCCCAAACTCGTACAACTCTTACTTTGATTGCTTTCAATCCATCAGATGTTTTATCTTCTTCCACAATTTCAGTTACTTTTTGTCCACCTTTCAAATGTAAATTTCCAGTCTCATCATCACTACTAAAGTAGATCAACTCACCAGTCAAGCCAAAATCACTACTGAACTTTGTCAGGACTCTGCTGCACAGTTTCTAGACTGGTATCATCTAAAAACTGGGGGGAAAACAGGATTTCATTCATTAATCTTAAAAGCAAACACACATTACAAATAAATCCCACCAGAAGAAGATATGGTAGACAATGATGTAAATCTAGAAATAAATTGGTCTAGATTTGAGATACAGATAAGAATGACAGTAAAGCATAGTGGTTAAATGTACAGGATTCCAGAGGCAGGATGCTCAGGTTAGAAAAGTTGATCCCACCAGTTCCCTATATAGCACAATCGTTCCATGTCCAAGGCAATACAGCTCTGCGGTGGAGAGCGTGAAGCCTGGAACCAGACAGCCTAGCTCTGCACCTTACCATCTGTGTAACTCTGGGCATATTTCTTAACATACCTGAATTTTTTTTCATCTGTAAAATTGGAACAATAACAACTGCCTAGAAGAGCTCTAAGTAGATCTTAAGTGTTCTCTACACCCACATACACACAAAGATAACTGTGAGGTGACGAATAAGTTAACTAACCTTATTGTATAATAATTTGACAATATGTTTAACAAATCATATGTTATACACCTTAAAGTTACACCATGTTATATGTAAACTATGTCGCAATAAAGCCAGGTGAAAAAAGATTGTTAAAAACATTAACTTACACATTATTTGTCAACTGCTTAGAACTGTGAAAGCTTCCCACTGGTTAGAGTTTATGTGTTATTTGTTGTCATGGTAACTGAATCTACAGAGTCTTTAAGCATTCATTATCATATAATTCATCATTATCAACAATAACATCAGCAGCAGTAGCCTAAGATTTTTAAACATCTCACCATTCAAAGCACATAAAGGATCAGGGGATTTAAATCTTGTCCAAATGTGCATCTAAATCACATGATTTTTTTCTAAACAAATACAACTCGTATAGCATAATTTGGGATGTGAACCTTGAGAATCCTCTTGCAGAGCCCACCTTAGATGCTTCCCAAAGACTTGGGTGAATTGGCAGACTGGCTGGGGAAAATCTGGATTATACCTGTTTATGGAATCAGAATACTGAAAATTGGGGAGGGGGATCAAATTTATCAGGTGAAACCATGAAATACCAGAAAGGAACAAGGATAACAATTGCCATTTAACACATGCAAATGTCTCAGAGACTGCTGGTTGTCGAGTTGGTAAAAGTAAGGATAAGTGGATATTATGATGAGATTTCAGCTGAACGCTAATCACCAGCCTCCTTAGCGGGTTCCAGCTCCCCTGGCAGAAAAGTTGCAGGAAGCTTCTGGTACCAGGAAGGAAGGCAGGTTCTTCCCAACTCTGTCCTGAGCACACTGAATTCTCTCCTGCTGGAGGAAGTGCCTCAGAGGAGGGAGCCCAGAGGTCAAGAATTGGCTGCCTCCGTCAGTCTGGGTGAGACTACCTACTCCCTCTCTTTCCTGGCAGTGTCCGCCTGACTCGGTCCTAAACCGTACTTGACAGTAAGAAGACTTCTCTCCCAGGAGTGTTTAGAAGATTAAATGACACAAATACACTTAAGGTCTAAGCCCAGAGATAGTCACACTTAAGTACTTAAAATGCAATCAAATCAATACAATTCACAGGGATTCACCCCACAGAACGTTCTGTTCTAAGGAAAAGGACACCTTCACTAGCGCTCCAAGTCATCCCCCACACTCCGCAACAGGTTTTGAGGAAACAAAGGTGAGCAAGTGAAATGGAGCCTCAGCTAAAAAACTTCGATAACCAATGTGAAATACATTCCTTGAAAGAAAAACTATCAAACTGAACTGAAGGGCCTATGGATACACTGCGTGTCCACTCAGTTTTCAAACACACCCGTTTATGAAGCAAAATCAAACTCACCCTCAAATCAGGGAGACGCCTAAGGTCCAGAGCCAGAAGTAGTTCATAGACCTAGATATAAACCCGTAGAAAGAGAAGAAATGAGTTCGGTACCTTTCAAGAGCCTCTGATGCTGCTCCCTCTCAATCTTGGATGAGCCCCATGGCTTCCAGAAGCGAAGAGCCCTGGAAATAAACCAGAGCATGATTCAGAGGACAGAGGCTCCAAGTGAAACTGGTGGGGAGGTTTCTAAGTCTCTGCCTCCCAGCGGCACCCAGAATGGCAGTTCAGAACTCTCGTAACTCTCGAGCAACGCCCAACCTCTCGTCAGAGGTCCTCACACTTAGCTCAGCCGAGGTAGTCGAATGAGGAACTCAAATGTACTGCGCTCACTGCCCCACCAATGAAGGCTTAGTGCGTTTGGCAGAGACCAATGAGGGGCAGCGGGGTAGTGGGCGGGTTTCGTGGTCCCTCCCACCACAGACACTGCCGGAAATCAGCGGCCAGCAGGAAATTGTTTTTAGTCAGCTCTATTGGTGTGCCTCTTAATAGGGACCATGGCATCTGGGGACTTCTGCAGAAAAGGCCTAGTACCCATTTTGGAAGGTGATATAGCAACTTGCCCCCAGAATGGAGGGAGGCTCCTAGGTGTGGAGCACTTACTCCTCACTGCCTGGGTTCTTTGCCTTTGCCTTTAGTTACTGTTTACCCACTCACCCCACATTAGCCCCACTTCCTCAGTACCATACCGACTCCACAGATAGTGCACTGCTCAGCTCCAAGCAAGGAATTTCTGTTCAATATTAAATGACACTGAATCCGACTGAATGGGAGAAGATATTTGAAAACCATATATCTGACAAGGGATTACTGTACAAAATATATAAGGAACCCAAAATTCAAAAAACAAAACCTGATTAAAATTTAGGCAGAGAATCTAAGTAGACACTTCTCTGAAGAAGACATACAGATGGCCAACAGGCACATAAACAAAACATTCATCTCTTATTAGGGAAATGCAAAATTAAAATAAGGAGGCTGCCTGCTAGAGCAGCAGTTAGCTTTCCCGCCTTCGGCAGAGGTGCAGCCCACATACAACCCAAGGACCCGTTTCACTTCCGGGAGTGGATTGGCAGGTGCGTTGGGGACAGGCAGAGACAGCCAAGATGAACAAAATAAAATAAGTAAAGTGCTTCTTTCTCCTCTCTCTTCCTGCCTGCCTGCCTCTGCTCACCTTCATTCCTGACTGTCCTTTCCTTTTAAAAAATTATTCTTTCACACCTGTGAGAATGGCTTTTATCCAAAAGACTACAAATCAGTGTTGACAAGAGAAGAGTCACTGTTGGTCTGAATATAAAGAAACACATGAATGAACGAAATAAAACAAAAATAAACTTTTAGACTACAAGATCCAGAAGGGAAAAGGGAAGGGAGATGGGGGCAAATGTATGGCAATGTATGGAATTATACTTTTTTAGTGACGAACATAATAATCTATATATAGATGTTGATTTATAATGATGTACACTTGAAATCTACATAATACTATAATGCAAAGTTAAAGTAAAAAAGTAAAAGTAAAAACTTTTTAAAGGATAACATAGATACTATAGAAAATCTTTCACATCTACTTGGGCCTCAAAAAATAGACTGCCCTATTCTGCATGGAAGCTGGGCATAACAGTGGTGTTACAGTAGAGTACTCATATAGTTCTGAGTATTTATGTGTGAGCCAGAGATGAGGATGGTTAGATGAGGAGGGTCAGGTGATGCAGCACCATGCAGGGAGTTTGGATTGCATACTACTATTTTCTTGGGAGATTTTAACCTTCCATATGGTCACATTAAGAATATTAAATGATAATTTGGGCTATGTTCAATGTATTACTAACCAAAAATCTGTTTCTGAAACATTATGTAGTTTTAAGACTCCCCATGTCTAGTAGAGACCATTTTCATGGGAATGTCTGAAACAGGACTGAGGTGTCTCCCAAGTGCCCCCAAGACTATGAAAAACTTTTAGAGATATTGAACCCACTTCCAAAAGATCACCATAGGTAATTAAGTGAGTATCATTCTTTCAATGTGATATTGACCAGTCAAGGGCTCCCCATGGTTTGGGGGTCTAAGACAGAGTCCTGAATCAATTCCCCTGTCCCCCTTATCGGTATCCATTCTGCTTTCCAGGCCACTGTGAAGGACCAAGACTTTCCTTCTTCATCTCAAGCCCCCATCTCCAAGCCTGCATTTCTCCCAAGTACCAACCCTTTTGCACAGCCTAGGCCCTCTCTCTAGGAAGGCTTAGAAGTTAAGTGTCCCAGACCCTAAAAGGCATCTGGTGGTAAAAGGCAGTGGAAGCATTTACCCATGTGTGATGGATTTTTCTGAATTCCAAGCCCTGCAGCCTCATTCCCCACCCTATTGTAAGAAATAACATTAGCAAATGATCCATTTTCAGGATAGAAATGCCTGAACTTGAATGAAAAATTATTGCTAGCTAAACTTGCATAACTACTTACTGATTCGCAACCTCAAATTTTAGGCACCTGGAAACAGAATACAGAGGAGGAGCCAACTGACAAACAACTAGGGTAGGGACTCCCTAGTTGAAATAAGGATGTTAGAAAGAATGAAATACACAGACCCTGTGTATGTGCCAGAGAGCAGGTAACCCAGAGGAACTTCCCTCCGAAGAGAAAACAAAGGGAAGTAGAACCAGTTGAAGCCAGCATCCAGACTTGACCAATCCAAAAGGTGCACATTTCAAACTAACCTAACCAGGAGGAAGGTTACCTTAAAAGGGAATATTAAAATTTAGGCGACTTCAGGGAAAGATAGTATAACCCATAGTACTCAATGAGGAACCAGGGGAGGGACCAGCACTTTAAGGAATAAAACGTTCATTGTTACCCTTTGGGTGTGCTTTCTTACCGGACACCTGATCTTGCAAGACTATCTTTTAAGTCTCGCTCTCACTGCACTTCCACGTCTCTGAGTCCATTCTTTGTGTTTGGACAGGTGAGTTCATATCTCACACTATCAACACTTTCTTGTCCTGATATTTCCCCAACCTCAGAAGATCCCAACTTACCAATTCAACAATGTTGTTGGTTGCTAGAATTCCTCACCTCGTCTGCTCCTCTGAATCACCCTTATTATTCATAATTGAAAAACGGCATCAGACTGTTCTCTGGGGAGCCCTCTTAGCCTGATCAGTCACCATATTCCCTTAAAGTCCTCCCTCTACAGCTTGGATACAATCACTTATGCTACCTTTGCCAGTATCACTAAAGTTACTGCAGAATGGACCCACCACCACCTGGTTCTTACAGGTCCCAGAAATAGCCTCAGATTCCTGAGTGTGGGGTAGTATATACTATTTCCATATTCAACTGACCCTGGAAACTGGGCAGTTTAATATTCTGGTCATTTAGCGACTACTCTTGTCTTCCCTTCCCATCTATCAGGTTGGGGAATTTTCCTTATACTCTCAGTTCTTTGAGTTTCTTTACCATGAAAAGTTGTTGAATTATGTCCTGTGCTTTTTCTACTGAGATGATCATGTGGTTTTGGCCTTTATTCTATTAATATGATATAGATATAGTTAGAAGGAAGACTATATGAAGACACAGAAAGAGAATGATCATCTATAAGCTAAGGAGAGACACCTCAGAAAAAAATTTACCTTGCTGCCACCTTGATCTTAGACTTCTAGCCTCCAGAATTTTGAGAAACTGAATTTCTGTTGTATAAGCCACCCAGTCTGACATTAATTTTGACATCTTTGCCAACTAATGTAGTCATGGTGTACAATAATTTTATATGTTAATGAATTGGCTTGAGAATTTTTGATTCTATGTTTATAAGGGACACTGTTCTGTAGTCATGTTTTACTTTATTTTTTAAAAGGAAAGGTGCAGACAGGAAGAGAGAGGAGGAAGAAGCATTTTATTTTATTTTTATCCAGTTGTTCACATTAGTTGTTCCCCACCCCCCAACCCAGAACGCAAACCTGGGTCCTTGGGATGTATAGGGACAACACTCCTCTGGAGGCGGCTAACCTAACCTCTACTCCGCAAGGGTGTACCAGTCATGATTTTTTTAAGAGAAGAAGGAAAAAGGAAGGAAGGGAGAGGAGGAAGAAGTGTTTTTATCTATTTATTTGCTATTTATTTTATTTTTCCCACCTGGCCCTGGGTCTTGAACTCAGGTCTTTGGGCTTTACATGGGCCACACCTCAGCTGTGTGAGCTGCCTATGCTGCAGGGTGTGCCCAGTTATATATTTTTTCTTGTAGTGAGTGCAGTGTGTGAAAGATATAGACTGAGGTACAAGTTCAGTATCCAAAAATGTATATAGCAATGTAAACAAAATAAATAATAAAACCATTTTAGAATGCATAGTTCTGCTTGTTAAAATTGATCTTAATTTTCCTTCATCTGAATGTCTTTATTTCCCCTTCATTTCAGAAGAATGTATTCACAGATATGGAATTATTGGGTTGGTAAAGTGAACCATTAATTAGGCCTTTTGTAGCATTTCCTTCAATTTTCTTAATGCTTCAGTTTTGCTTTATTCCTCTTGACCATGTAGGTAGGACAATTGTTCAATCATTGTATATTAATCTGTGGGTTTCTTTAAACAGTTCCACAGATGCCATAGAGCTGTTACAGTGTGATGGTGGACAGGCATTTTGGATGGGCCTAAATACTCAAGGTCATGCTTTTTGTGAACACTAGAGTTGGGTGGTGGTGGTGGCGGTGAATCATTTTTTAAGAAAAAGGAAGAGAGGGCAGGAGGAAAGAATGAGAGGAAGAGGCATTTTTTTATTATTTTATTAGCTTCAATTCCTCCTCCTCCCACAGACCAGCTCTGGATCATCAACCCAGATCCTTGGGCTTTACATAGTTCACACCCCAGCCATTTCAGATGCCTGATCCACAAGGGTACACCCTGAATATACTTGAACTTAAAAAAATATGACTGTGTGTCGCTTTTGAAGCTATGCAGCTAGGCTGCTGCCCTCTGGTCCTACCCAACCCTACGTGGCCCACTCCCCACCTGCAGACCTGTCTACAGCCAAGAACAGCACCAGGTAGTGGAATTTTCAACAGTGGTGGCCTCCTTGGTGGTCACGGTCTTCAGTGTCCTGGGTGCCACTTGATAGGCAAAGCCAAGAGTAACACTAGCATCGGTCATGTAACCAGAGTTGATCATTAAACTCATCTCCCAGTGGTTACAATTGGTATCTTAGTCATTTAAGGCTTGGTGGTGGCAATTTTCATTGTCAGCAATCTGAATGAGTCTCAGCCTCTACATGAGTTCTTCCAACTGGGCACTGGCCTGAGTGTAAGCCTGAGTGGGCCAGAAGCCACCTTTGCCATGGGCATTTTGGGTTCGTCAGAATGCAGGACACTTCCCAACAGCCCCTGCTATTCCTTGGTATGCTCCTGATCCTCAACTTCATCAATGAGACCTCTATAGTCTCATTAATGGTCTCCTCCTATCCACTAAAGAGCCCTTCTCCAAGCCCACCAGCCACAGAATATGATGTAAAGACCACCTCACTCCAGAATGAACAGCTGGCGCACCCTCATGGGACAACCTCCCCGTATTTGATCATGTAAAAATGCGACATCCTCGCACCCATCATCTTTTGCCCGCCCCCATTGCTCCCACTAGCCCGGGGCCATGGATATCTGGGTCCACTCATTACTGTTCCAGTCTACTGCTCTACCAGCACCAGTGAGGATGCAGGCCACCCTGACCTATGATCCCAGAGAGCTTTGTTGTAAGAATGAATTTGAGGTGCACAGGTGGAATAGCAGATTGGGTCCGCTGCCTCTGGCCAGGCATAATCCATATACATCTCAAGGACTGGGGT
>RJWH01008602.1:0-29154 GCA_004363575.1 Solenodon paradoxus
CCCCCCAGCCTATGGCCTAGGCCACAGAGCCTCCTTTGAGTGTGCAAGGCCAGCGAGGGTCAGGTCAAGGTCAGCACCTGAGTCAAGAGGATGCCCTGGGGTCCCTGGGGCCGTTCGTGGTGACCTGTGCTCTCCGGGCAGAGGTGGACAGGAGGTCAACGCACTCACCTCCCAGAATGATTATCTTCTTTCGAGTCTCTTCGCCGATGAATGACTTGACCAAATTGAAGGCCACAGGGAACAGCCTGGGAGCTGAAACACAGATTCCCGTGGGAATTGCACCAGAGAGAAGGTGGACGGAGCCAGGCACAGCCGCGGGCACAGCTGCCGAGGGTCAGCTCTGGATCCCGCGCTTCCTGCTGCGTGACCTTCGGCGGTTACTCACCCTCTCTGTTACATGGTCATGTACGTACATAACCTGTTCCTGAGAAGGAAAAACCCTGAGCTCAGTGAAACCCCATTCCCTACGTCTCCTTCCCCATCATGCGCTCACCTCGAATAACTAACAAATGTTTCACCATCTCAGGATAATTGGCTTCCAGGATGGCAAAAAACTGTGGAATGAAGAAGAGTCTGGTGGAACACCCCCTCACCATGGATTTCCCAGGGCCTCTAAAGGTACACGAGCCCCCTTCCCAACTCCAGCCCCTGGCCAACCTGCCTTTCACGTAACCAGCTCTTCGTCCCCTGTGATAACTCGTTCTGCTTCTCCTGGGAGGGTGGACTCCAGGACGGTGCCAGAGGTGGCTCCGCGGGGCCCTGGGGGCACCCCCTTCCCCATGCGCTGGATTCTGGGGCTCTGGGCAGTGGCTCCCTGTTGCCTCCAGCCAGTGACCTCCCTTACCTGCTGGTAGACCTCCACAGCCGGCTTTCACAGGTGTCTCAGGCTCAGCCCTTCCATGTCAAACACCATCACCATCGTTTCAACCTTCCTGCCCAGCTGCGTGAGACAGAGCAGGGCAGAGAGGAAACACAGCTTCATGGAGGAGATCCCGGCCAGGGCGTCCGGGCACCCCCCTACCTGATTCAGGCCCCTCTCCCCAGCTGCCCACAGCTCTTTCCAAAGACATGTGCCCCCTAGCACCGAGGGGACGCTGCGTCCGAGCCACTTTCACACTGTACTCAGCACTAGTCAGCAAACGGCAGAATTAAAGATACTGCTTGTTCGCTGGGCATCTTTATTTTTGGATCTTTTTAGTTTTTTGTTCTCTGATTTTGTTTCCTTCCCCACCAGGGCTCAAACCCAGGTCCTTGGGTTTTTCGTGCTGTGCGCCTCAGCGCTGAGTCACAGGGTTAATTGGAGCCTTTTGCCACCCAGCCTGGGTGCAAACCCGGACCCCCGGCTGTCATGCAGTCTGCGTACAGCCACCTGAGCCTGTATGTGCCGTAGTGAGCCATGTAGGACAGTGTCTGCAGGCCCACCACTGAGTCCAGCTCAGGGCTGTGCTGCCAGCCAGCTGCGTGGCCTTGGGAGAGTTTGACTCCTCTGAGGCGGACTTATTTGTAAAGGGGGATAATCCCAGGCTGCCGGAGTTCCTCGAAGATCCCCTGAGATAACCAAGAGCCTGGCCGTGGTCCATGGCTGATCCAGGTGAATATTAGCAGATGTTTATCAGCAGTAATAAACCACAGTTCCAGTTCCAGTGACATGGAAGACATTTCACCCGATACAATCAGTCATCTTGTTTGAGACGTACTCGTTCTACTCACAGGGCACAGCTTTGCATCCGCTCACACCTGCCACCAGTCTCTGGAGGGACTGCACGGGGCACACCGTGCCGGCTGCAGGGACACTGGCTGCCTGTGCCGTGAGGAGTCGGCCATTCCCCGTTCATCCCACAGATGGTACAGCCCCCCGCCCCCAGGGGTCTTGCAGGCTCATCCAGAGTCACACAACGAACAGGCCCACACTGGCTGTGTTTCTGCTGGAGGGCCCTGGTCAGGAAACAGTTGGGGGCACAGGCCGGGTGGCTCCTTCTTGGATTAGAGGCCTCGTGCCCCACAGGACTCGCGAGTTTGGTAGCAACTCGGGAGAGCCTCTGAAAAGCCACAAGGGATTTGCCCAGACCAGGTCTCCCTCGGGCATCTGTCTGTGGTTGTCCAGTCACAACCAGGAGACACCTTTCCCATAAACAAAGCCGACTGCTCACAGCTCGCAGGGCTCCCAGGGAATAACCTGCAGCGTTCCCTGCACCCAAGGTCAGCATCTTACCCATAGTCCGAGGGGAAAGGGCTTTGGGAAATGACAACAAAACCATCACATGTATATTTGCTGTTCACGGAAGGGCTTTAGGGAAAGCCACATGCCACCAGCACTTAGAGGGCAGAGGGGTGAGGGGAAGAAGGGGCCGCGTGCCTCCCCTCCCTGGTCCTGGCGCCATTCTTGGGTCAGACGTGGGCCCAGCCAGGCCCCAGACGCCCACCTTCTGACTCTGCATTTCACATTCGTGCAGAAGCAGCTCGTAGTTCCTGATGCGCTTCCGGATCAGCTCTCGCTTGGAGGTTGAGAGGATGAGACCTTTGGGGTCCAGGGTGCCGATGATGTCGAACCACACCGGGCAGCCTTCGTAGTCGTAGCCACACAGGCCCCCCGAGTCGTAGAGCCGAATCACCTGGACACAGGCACGAGGCCTTCACCTCCCCAACCCACCGCCCCGTCCCTGCCCGTCGGTAGCGCGGTCGGGGAAGGCGTTGCGGCCCGGGCGTACCGAGTGGGGCTCACCTCTGAGGGCTGCCAGGTGAGGATGTGGTCCAGGTCCTGCTGGTTCCGGAACTCTGTGTGCTGCGGGGGTGGCAGGGCCTGAAGACGGCCTGCCCTCGGGCCTGGCCCCTCCGCCCACAGCCACGGGGACCCCGCCAGAGCACCCCGGGCGCACAGAACTGGGTGGGGACACGGGGCGGGGGGTCCAGGTCTGATGCAGAAAGGCAAGAGGAAGCGAGAAGAAACATCGAAATGGGACAGAGCGAGTGTCCACCCTTTGCCACGGATGCCCTGCTACAGCGTGAGCGAAGCAGGACACTGGCAGTGAAGGCCTCACCTTCCGAAGCAGGTCTTCGGATCTCAGAAGGTCAAAGTTCCGAGCTGCAAGAAAGGTCAAGGGGAGGGGAGGCCTCGAACCAGTTTGGGAACGGGTGGCTCTCTGAAAGCTCATTAGAGAGAGTAGGGGAGATGCCCCATCCATTCCTGATACCCCAAGAATACACTAGGAATCTATACAAATGTTTTTTTAAAAAGCAAGGATCCAATCCTGATCAAAATTCCAATGACATTTTTCCAAGTAATGGAACAAAGGAAACTAAAGCTTGTATGGACCCCTAAGAGGTCCTAACACAAAAGAACCCTAATTCTCCAGACTAGACTACAAAACAACAGTGATGAAAACGTGTGGTGTGGAATCGAAACAGAATCCAATGATGAGTGTGATGCGATGCGCGCAGAGGCTGGGTGTGAATTTGATATCCTGAAAACCATTGGTAGCATAAATGAAAGAAACAATAACAATATTTTTCTTAAAGGGTATACACAATAATGGTAAAAAATCAGTCAACGGCATTGTGGACTGAAAAAAAAATACGCAACAGATACACAGATCAGTGTCATAGAAGTGAGAGCCTGGTAATAAACCCACACGTGTATGGTCAGCTAATTTTGGACAAAGGTGCCATGAATAGGTCACAGAGAAAGAGGAGTCTTTACAACGTACACTACAAAATAGTGTTTGGAAAACTGGGCAGCCACATGCAAAAGAATGAAACGGGGCACTTTCCGACACCATCCACAAAAATGAATTCAAAATGGATTAGAGACCTGCTGTAAAACCAGAAACCATAAGTTATAGAGAAGTAAACATAGGTTACACACTTGACAACATCCTCCTTAGAAATGTCCTTGGGCACTCAACTCCAATAGCAAAAGAAATAAAGCAAAGACTAAACAAATGGATGATATTAAACTAAAAAGCTCTTGTACAGGAAAAGAAATTATTACCAGGATGAAAATGAAAAGATACCCTTATTGAATGAGAGAAGATATTTGCATATCATACATCTGATAAGGGATTAGTATCCAAGACACATAAAGAACACATATAACTTAACAACAAAAGGACAAACAACCCACGTAAAAGCTGGGCAGGCCAACAGGCACAGAACAAAGGTTCCTCATCGCTTTTACTGGGGAAATGCATGCAAGAACCACAGTGAGCAGTCACCTCACGGTCACCTCATGGTCACCTCACAGTCACCTCACACCGGCAGAGCTGCCTGCCTCACAAAGACATCAACGGTAAGTGTCGGTGAAGGTGCGGAGGGAACAGAACCCTCGCACACTGATGGTGGGAAGGTGGGTTGTGCAGCCACTTTGAAAAACAGTGTGGCTATTTCTCAGACAATTAGAAAGGGAAATACTGTGTGACTCAAAAATCCCACTTCCAGGTGTCTGTCTAAAGACCATGAAAACAATGAACTTGAAAGGTGGTGTGTACCCATGTTCATCACAGGGCTGCTGAGCAGGATGCAGCCAAGGTAGGAAAACAGTCTGAGCATCAGCGGATCAGTGGGGAGGGAAGACCTGGCATACACAGGACTGGTACACACACACCACGAAGGAGCACTGCTCAGCAGTCAGGGGTGAAACCTTGCTATTTGTGACAACATGGAAGGAACTCGAAGGTATTTTATCGAGTGAAGCGAGTCAGAGGGAGATAAACATATATTTCACCTCTCTTTGGAGAAAGTACAAATGAACTGATAAAATGACAATAAACCTATAGACTTTGGCAGCAAGACAGACTGAGGTTACCAGAGACAAGCAGGTAGGGGCGGGCGCGTGTAATGGCGGGGATTTACTTCACTGGATGAATGAATAAATAATTAAGTAACCAGGATCTCGAATTCTCTAGAAGGCCTTGCAGGCCTCTTGATTTCAGATTCCAAACTAACCTAATCCTTTGTTCTGGAGACTGAGCTAGCCCGTCAGACATCCGAGCCCAGATTTGAACTTGACTTCTAGATTTGGTCTGCAAACTTGAACAAGCCACTTACTCTCTCTGAGCCTTAACTTTTGTTTTTGTTCTTTAAAGGGGAATTATACTCTTCCAGAGTTATCCACAAGATGACATGAGATAAAGTATAAAAAGAGCTTGGCACAGTGCCTGGCTTACGCTTGAGAGGTGGTGGATATTGTGATGATGTAGTCTGAGAAATAAATTCACTTGCACTGGATGGGACGCGCTACTTCAGCAATGCCATGTCCAGTGCTCTCTGAGACATGGTTCATGGCGGCAGCCGTCCAGTGTCAGGCCTTCAACAAGATCCAGAGTCAGAGATTTTCCGATCGAAGATGCCAGAGGTGCCACCTGGCTCCCTCCAGCTTGATCATAAACCACTTCCAGAAAGAAGATCCCCTAGGCTGCCCCCTCCACCGTGTTATCTCCCAGATGGGGCACTCGTTTCAGCGGCAGCAGCTTCCGAGCTTCCACAGCCGTGCTGGAGCCCAGTCTGCCCTCAAGGATTCCGGCTCCATTGTCAGAGGGGTTTCTTGCTATTTTGCACACCTGATTTTTCCTTCTATTTTACCGCAGGGTGTTGTTACGTAGGGAGCAGCTGCTGGTTTTTGTTATCTGGCAATATTGTTAAACTTTCTCTTTAGTTCTACAGTTTTCCTGTTGATCCTGTTGTTTTTGTTTTCGTTTCGTTTTTTGAGAGAGACATGCAAATCATCTGCAAAGATTTTAACTGTTCCCTTCTAGTATTTACATTACAGATGATTTTTGTTTCTTTATAAATCGGTAACAGTCTTCAGTTCTATGTTGAAAGGATAACATTAATTGAGATCACCTTTTCCTTTTCATGATTTTAAAGAATACGCATGCAAAATTGCTCCCGAAGTATAGCATTTATGTAAGATATTTGCTACGAAACCATTACGAGGAAGGAAATTCCCTTCAATTTCTAGTTTGTGAAGTGTTTTATTTTGTTTTGTCTTATAAATATGCTCGAACCTTTTCAAATGCCTGCCATTACTGCATTTAGACAGTTACATCATTTTTCATTTTAAACTGTGTTCACATGCTCAAAGACAGGGATAATGTCCTGATGTGAAAATCTTCTGGCATAACCAAGACACACTTTCCTTTAATTATGCTGTCAAATTTCACACCTCACTGGATTCTGCTATCTCACTGTAATCTTCTATCAAGACTTTGTTCCATCCACATTAGTAAGTGAGGTGAACCTAGAATTCTCTTTTCATTTATTGTTCTGATCTTGCTTTGGAATCAAACATTCCCAAGCTTTATAATGCAACACCCGCTCTTTCACTAATTCTAAAATCCACTCGACAATTTGTTTAAGGATGTATTAACTGGTCTTAAAACCTTGAATTCACCTGTAAAACTGCTGGGGGCTGAGTTTGGCGAGAGGGCAGGTTTCTATCAGCACTGACATGTCCTCACTAATTTTCTGTTAATGCTTTCTATTTCTTCTACCTGGTGCAGCCCTTAAAAAAACATATTTCAGTTACGTATCATTTCATTTCAATTTTTAAATTTTTTTGACAATCAGTATATATAACAGTCTTTTACTGGCTTTTTAAAGAATCTCTGGTGTCTAGAGATTTTTCCATTGAGAACCAATGTGGTTCCCTGTCCTATAGACAAAGGGGTAGACACAGCTGATGGGTCCTCACAGCTTTTTAGTAGTACCTACTAGATGCCAGGTCAGAGTAGGGACACAGACATGGGATGGAGCTGAAGAGTCCACAAAGGGAAGCTGATTCAAGAGAAGGTTGTAAAAGGCCCCTTCCCCTTGGGCCTGAGGGCAGAGACCAGGAGCAGCTCAGCCCCAGCGCCCTGGCCCGCGGCCTGTGACTTGAATTTGAGGGAAGGCGCTGCAGAGCTAGAGTGAAGTGGGCAGGGCCAGCGCATGAAGTGGAGACATCAGGACGCCTGGCACTCTCTCCCCGTATTTTGCTTTCTTGTGATCCAGCAGCCTACAGTAGCTGCCATTTTACTTCTTTATTGAATATATTCCCCACTGCCGGAAAAACTGCCTTTTAAACCCAAAAGTCTGCAAAGGAGGAGAGAGATCTGATGCTGTACCAAGGCTTCAAGAAGTCCTCTCTCCCACTCCTCGCGTTGCTCCCACAGGGGAACGTGACTAGTTAAACATGGAAGAGAAACTGTCACAGCCAAGAGAGCCTGAAAAGATATGAAATCTACCTGGGCGATATGGAATCCTGGACATGCTGAGGAAATCCTAATCAAGCATGGATTCTAGTTAATAATCAGCTATCAATGTTGGTTCGCTGATTGCAAGCAAGCGCAAGAACATAAAAATGTAAAAAGGGAAACTTGATCTGTGTGTATGGAAACATTCTATATTATCTTCACTTTTCTGGAAATCTAAAACAGTTCTGTAAAAAATAAAGACACAATCATTACGATTGCCTAGAAAGAGGAGAAAGGAGGCTCTCCTCCGTGCAGGTGCTGTGCGTGCCCCTGACCTTTGATTCCAGCATCTCGAAGGCAGGGACCACGTCACCCACCACACAGAAGAGGAACAGGTGCTGAGAGACAGGACTGACTCCCGTGGTCGCTCCTGGCAGAGGGGGCACCCTGGCAGCCTGCCTCACTCTGGGGCTGACCTTCTACCAAATGTGCATGCTCCAACCTGACTTCTGCCTTCTCTTTTGGCTCAGGTTCAAGATCCATGGGGTGTGCTGAATCCGAGTGAGTTTTTCCCTACACCCTGGCATGGTTCCTGTTATTCTGTGTTATGCTGCTGTGGCAATTCCTAGAAGACATTCCTTTCTCCCTTCAAAGAAATCCCCTTCCGAAAGCGTTTGCTGGGCACCTGCTCAGTGCCTGCTTCCCAGAGAGAGGACACAGTCCTGTCTTCTAGGAACTGGAGACAGACCCTCCAGCAAGTCCCGAGGACAGTGTCCAGCGAGCTGACCCAAGGTCTGGTCAGGCCTGTTACCCTGAGAACCTCCCAGTGCTAACTCTGACCTCACCTTGGCCCTGTGCCCACCAGGTGCCAGGCTTTCACTTAACATAGAGGGCCGTGTGGAGGGGTCTCAGCCCCATTTTGCAGAACAGGAAACTGAGGCTTGGCCCCTTGCTCCCACTGATTTTCCGGAAGCCTCCTTCCCTCCCTCCCCACCCTCCCTGACCCTGGATGGTCTCACCTCGGAGCCAGCGCAAGAGGAAGTAGTCATCAGCGCTGGGCAGGGAGGGCAGCAAGTCCTGGAGGCTGTCTCGGAACTAGACGACAGGGGGAAGAGGATATGACCGTCAAAGGGATTCCCATGACCGCCAGGCCCCTGGCCCTGCCTCACCCCTTCCTGCACTCACTCCGTTGGACACCCCGACTGGCACCCTGAAGCGTGGGCACCCTGTGGTCCAAAGCAGCTGCCTGGATGGTTCTGCTAACCAGGAATGGAACACTCAGGGCACATGGCAGGAGGAGCTGGCTCCTTCTCCACCCTCAGGGGAGCTCTGTCCCCAGTACCCTCATTCTATAGGAGGCCCTGCCTGCCTGACTTTACGAGGGTCCCTGGGAAGGGTGATGCTAGCAGCCCGGACCCCATCAGGAACTTGTCTCTGATAGTGTGTCTGGGGGTCTGGATTTGGAAGCAAGTTCCTGAATCTCTGAGCCTCGGTTTCCTCGCTGTGACGTGGCGATAATGAGCCACCCATGCCAATCAGCGCAGTTTGAGCAGGGAAAGCACTGAGCGTTGGGCCTGGCGGCGGCAGGTACAAAAAATGTGGGAGAGCTGTGGGTGTGAGCTGTCCTCCCTCCCCTCAAAGCCCCTCACCTGGGCCAGCGCCTCCTGCTGCTGGGGGCTCAGGTCCCCAACTCTTCCCCTCATACTGCCGCGGGTGCCTGGAGTGCGGGGCGCAGCTGTGCAGGACGCGTCTGCTGACCGCAGCTGGTCTCCCTCTCTGCCAGGTTTTGCTTGAAGGAGTCGAGCTGGTCCCGCCCCCGCCCCCGGAGGGAAGCGCAGGCGTCCAGCCCCGCCTCCCGTCCACACCCGCCCCCTCTCAACTCCGCGTGGGCTTTGGCCTCGGTTTCCACGAGGCACTCTAGCCTGCAAATAGGGGCCCTTCCCTAAAGGGGTCCCAGAAGGTAGGCTTTTGAGCGAGGGGGCAGTAGGCACCACCAGCGTGGGCCTTCTTGTCCTGAGGGCGCTCTCCCTCAGGTTCCTGACGCCCTGGGAAAGGCAGAGACCCAGGGGACCAGAGGGTGGGAAGCGGGGAGCACAGGAGGCTGCCTTCTAGGCACAGTGGGGGCCCTTGCAGGGAGCCTGGCTCACGCTGTAGGTAGTGCCCATGCCCAGGCCTTTCTGCCCAAGGGCCCCCACCCCCACCCTGCCGCCGTGGCCTTGAACACGGGCTGCACCCTGTCAGTGCACCCAGCTGATAGAGCCTTTCTGTGCAAATGTCCCAGCCTCCAGAAGGTGGGGAGGGTGAGATAACCAGAGAGCGGCCATGCTAAGCTGGAGCTGTTGCCCAGTTTGGCAGCGAGGAATATGGTTGCACAATTATTGTGGAGGTGCCCACCCCCACCCCCGAGGGCATAGCTGCGGGAGATCTGGGCGCCTGGAGGCCAGCTGCCAAGGCTGGGGACTGGACCGTGGCAGTGGACAGAGGAAGCCTGGGTGAGGTGACGGGTGGGTAGGGGAGGTGGGCCGCTGACACAGGCGTGCGTGACTCCTCCGGAGCCAGGCTGAGAAGGCGTTCAAGAGAGGATCAGGTGGGAGGTGACGGTGAAGGAGAGCTGACAATCAGCCCAGTGCAGCCGTCCACTGCCCGCCCTGGGTTTGAAGCACGTTCTAGTTCTGTGCTGACCCATTAGTGGCCCAAGCACATGTGGCAGTTGAGCGCTAGGGACGGGATTCTGCTAGAAGGAATGGAGGCCTGCGGCCCTGTGAGCACACAGATTCTGAAGACAGTCCCCACCATGACTGTATTCATGTCTTTTGAGAAAGGCTGCAGCCAGGAATGAAGGCCAGTAGGCAGGCAGGGAGAGAGGAGGGAGCAGCGCTTCCACTTCAGTTCTATTTTGATCATACATCTTGGTTGTGTCCCCACAACCCCTGGTCCTAGCCTGGGGGACATGAACCCAGGTGACTGGGATGAATGTGGGCTGCACCCAACCGCGACTCCGGCAGGGTGGGCCTGATTCATTTCTCCTACTGATTACATGTTGAGATGACATTTTGATATATTGTAATAGCTATTCATAAACACGATATATGAATAAAATTATTTGTGCTCATTTCTTTTTACTTTTTTACAATCTTTAATTTGTTTGCATTCACAACCTTTGTTTAGCAGATTCACAGCAAACTGAGAGGAAGGTACAGCGGCCTGTGTCCCCACAGGTGTGCAGACCCCAGGCAGCTCCCCCAGAGTGGGACATTTGTTATAGTCAGTAACCTGCACACAAACCGTCACCCATGTTCCATAGTTTACATCTGCTTCGCTCCAGCTTTTGTCATTCTCTGCATTTGTCTACCCACTGCTGTATGTGGTATCATACAGCAGCTTCACAGCCCTGAAAGCCCTCTGGACTCTGCCTATTCCTTTTACTTTAAAATTTTACTTTTAAGGACACTTTTAATCCCAGGTGAGGCTCACATTTATGGCTTGCGCTTTATGTCATTTGGACGCCATGAGTCAAGAGGGATTTTAAGTTGTCAAAAAAAAAAAAAGAAAGAAAGAAAGAAATTGCAAAAAGCTAAAAGGAAGAGCAAATGACACTACATCTCCAGAAGGCTGACCAGGCAGAAGTCACCACCTTTTAGGTGACGACCTAGAAACACAGGAACCTGGGAAAGAAGAAACAATATTAAGGCGTTATGTCGGTAGTTGCTGATGAATTGGGGGTGGGGCGGGGGTGGGGATAAAAGGCTTGAAAAATCGGTATCTTTATAAAGAGTGCATGTAAACTGATAGGAAAGTAGCAGAGCACTAAGAAATGGACGAAAGACTCTAAGCACCAATGATCAGAAGAGGAAAGGCACAGGGGAAATAAACAAGTGAGTGCTCACTCTTCAGTCAGCCAAAAAGTGCATTGGTGTAAGAAGATGCTTTCTTCATCCAAACTGGCAATAAAACAAACAAATGCACAGCCTGCACAAAACCTTCCTTTAAAAAATATAAAAAAAGGTAGAAGTTGGTGAAATGGAGATATGCATACATTGCTGGAAGGCGTATAAATTGGTTCTGATTTTCCAGAAAACAATGTGACAATATGTACTAGGATTCCTCAGTAGTTTAGCACTGTACCAGTGACAGACAATGTTTCAGCTTCAAATGCTTTGTGAGCTCTGACCAGGAAGCCTGGAAACAATGTATCAGGAATTCCTGCGATTACTGTGCTTGATAAAGGGTTTGTAATGACATGGGGAAAAATCCCAGGAGCCACATTAGGAGAGACCGCTGAGGTTTTTGCCCTGTGCTCCAAGGATGTGACACAAAATCTACTCAATACAAGAAGTGCCAGTCAGGAAAAGAAGCTTGTGCCCAACCTGTCCCGGTCTCTGAGGAGTGGGGAAAATTCATGTATTTTATTGTCAAGGAAAGGTACAGGCAGAAATGAAGGCGAGAAGGCAGGCAGGAAGACAGAGGAGAAAGACACACTTTTATTTATTTTGTATTTATTCGTTCATCTTGGTCATACCCCACAGTCCCGGGACGCTAACCCGGTCCTGCGCTGTACGTGGACGGCCCTCCATCTGAAGTGGCTGATGTAAACGCTCCTTTGCCAGGGCGCACCTCAAATTCCTGTTTTTCAAATGCCACAGGTAACAAGTCACCTCTGAAGAAAATCGTTTATTTAACCAACACTTAGAAGTGTTCTCTATAGGCTCCGCCCTGTTTTAAGCTCTTCGTAAATATTAGCTCAATTCTGTCTGATACACAGATGATGGGAGAGATCTAGGCCACTGTCAATTTTCTAGCAGCCACCTAGAAACCATCTTGAATACTATGTCTTTTAACATAACAGAACCAAAATATTATCATTCCTATGTGTAATACATATGATGAACCGTTGATCTCAAATATGAATTCCTCGTGAGAAATCTTGCCTTCTGCGCTGTGGGCCCACATCTCTGCAATTTGCTGTATGTGTTGTGCAAGGAACGTGCAGTCCCACTCGCTGCATGTCAAAGGCTCAATATGCCACGGGAGGTGTTAGGGGCTGAACTGCGTTCTCCCTCCCCAAGTTAAGAGGCTGAAGTCCCAAAGAGCTAAGTGGCCTTCCTTGGAAACAGGTCACTCCAGGTGTGATTGCTTACGATGAGGTCGTAACGGAGTAAGTTTGGCTCCTGAGCCAATGTGCCTGGGGTCCTGATGAAAAGGGGAGATTTGGAGACTGACATGCACAGGGGACACCTGGTGAAGATGAAGAAAGAGATCCCAGTGCTGCTTCTAGAACCCAAGGAAGCCAGAGATGGCCAGAGCCAGGGGAAATCAGGGAACAGACCCCTCACCACCCAAGAAGAACCCAGGCAGTCGGCACTGTGACCTTGGACTCCAGTCTCTGGAGCTGTGTGAGACTAAATGCTGTTCCAGCCGTTCATGTTGGGGTACTTTGTTCCAGTCACCCCAGCAATCTAACTGCCATAGTAGATACTGATCGCCTCTCCCCCAGTTCATCCTCTGGAGGCATTTGCGACACTTTCTAATCTCCGGGTTTATAGACCAGGAAACTGAAGCTCGAGGAGCCTTCTGAGGTCTGGTAGCCAGTCAGCACACAGCCCAGGACTGGCACCGGGCAGACGGCTACGGCCCAAGTGCCCACCAGGTCTGTCTTTCCACTTGCCAGGTCCCGGCCACCAGGTCACCCTCAAGTCCCAATGATCAAACCAGCCCAACTCCTCCCCTGTGCACACGCCTCAGTCATTGGTGCCCAGGCAGGGGGCACTTTCCTTCTAGCCACCTGGGTGACAGGGGTTAGGGGACATACTCGGCCTCATTCAGGGGATGCCCATCTCCCACCTTCTGAAATGTGGCTCATTCCCTGTCTTCCTAAAGCCTGGGGTGAGAAGTGGGACTGTGACAACGGTGCTGTCATCGTGTGTAATCCAGAGCTCCCCACCCACTCACAGCAATACCTCTCCTCCCACCTTTCAGGTGTCCCTAAAATTCATTCCGCTTGCATCCTAATTCTAGTCCATAACTGGCCGACTGAAGGAAGCTGTGGGGTGGAGGCATTGTTATCGGGGATGGGATCAGGCTTTGCAGGAGCTCCTGCCCTCCTCTCCCCACATCATGCTGAATCAGTGCCAAGTTCACCATCCTTGGCCCCACAGATGCCACTAGGTGCCCATCCTAGCACAAGGACTTGGCTTTTACTCCTTTGGAAGGCTTGGGAGGCAGTGCCCTCCTGACACAGATGCCCAGGGCAGGGGTGGCCTCACGCTCAAGCCTGCTAGGTGTGTGTGTGTGTAGCAAGCAGGCATCAGGGCTCTGGGAGATGATTTCTTGGCTCCCACCACCAACTCAGGGTGTCCTCCAGGATGGACAGGACCTGGTGTGGCTACATCCCCCCTACTCTCTACTCCCTAAAGAAGGAGATGGTCGCAAGGACCAGGGGGAGAAATGGGTGGGCCAGGGAAACCTAACCACTACCCTCAAAGACCTGGAACCAGAGGTGGGTTAGGAGTCTGAGGTCAACAGAAATTATATTTCTTCCTTCCCTATAAAATCAGGAGATCCCTGACCCTTCCCACACCACAGAACACCAGGTGAGGCATGTTTGGAATTGTCTATCTCCCCTTGCTGCTCCCTTCTACCACAGGGCCTTTGTACATGCTGTTCCTTCTGACTCTTCTCTCACCTTTTTCTCCTACACTGACTGTTATGCCTCCTCCTTGACGCTCATCTTCCAGGTGACTTCTCACACAGAAGCCTAGTATTCTTGTCCTTTCCTCTTTCAGAGGATTGACCTCATTAGACAGTGCTTGGCTTCCCTATTTGACTCAAGACCTTAATTGTCAGTCCTACGAGAGCTTGGACCATATTCGTTGTGCTCACCCTTGTACCAATAAGCCCATTTCACACCTGCAGTGATTACCAGCTTCACAGAGCCTGGTCTGAACCTTTACCTGTCTGCGCCCAGTGCTAAGATCTTTTACCACCACGTGCACTGGCTCCCTGAGGAGAGAGTTCTAGAATTGGTTTCAGCAAAAACCCTGCACTAGGGAGACCTGGAATGTCCTCCAAGGAGCGGATATTTGATCGAGGCCTCTACAGTGGGAATAGGAGCTGGGCATTCTAGGTGGAGGGTACCCCCTGAAGAAGCTCACAGAGGTGAGGAGGGAAGAGAGATACAATTAGGGCAAAGGACTCAGAAAGACTGATGTTGGGTCATAAAGGAACTTCAGGCTGTGCTGGGGACTTTGAGCCAGCCTCTCTCAGGGGTAGGGAGCCATTGAAGGTTGCAGAGGAAGGGATCCCTGTGATTTCACCAGTGTCAGGGAGATAAATGACCCAGACCTAATGTGCAGAATGTTTTGGAGACAACAGACATTCTGAGAAGGGAAACTGATAGGAAACCTGCATAAATTCGTGGAGAAAGTGGGAGCGTGCCAAGGAGGAGCCAGCAATGAGCAGAGACAGAGCCTCACCATCAAACCTAACCAGGGCTCTCTTGGCAGGGTGGTTGGAAAACAGTGAGTACTAAATGTTGCTAGTTGTGTGGTCTCCAGGGGTTAAACTCTATCTGTAAGTTACAAAACCACAACAACTGAGAGTTTTGAACCCTTCCAACACCTGGAGCAAATGCAGACACTCGATGATTCCAAACATTATTACTCTGATTCTACTTAAGTGTCTTCCTAAACATCCCGCCTGAAATTAATTCATTCATTGATTTTTTTCTAGATTTATTTTCATCCCTTCCTATAATGTATCTACAGGGTCACAACTATATACATTGCCAGCTTCCTTGAGTTTTAATATTAGTCCTTTATTATTTTGCTAGAATTGCAATTGGATTAGAACCAGAAGGAAAAGTCAAGCTGTCTTTAACTATTTATTTCTTAATTATACCTCTGAGTTACTGACCAATTAACTCAGGACAGGGCATGCCACCTGGGGATTGTGGCCCAGGGCTAGGGGGTTGGGGGGCTGTGGGAGGAACTAAAATGAACAACTAAATAAATAAGTGCATCTTCCTCCTATCTCTTCCTGCCTGCTACCTGCCTGTTGCCTGCCTGCTGCCTGCCTGCCTTCCTGCTGCCTACCTGCCTGCTGCCTGCCTGCCTGCTGCCTGCCTGCCTGCTGCCTGCCTGCCTTCCTGCTTGCTGCCTGCCTGCTGCCTGCCTGCCTGCTGCCTGCCTGCTGCCTGCCTGCTGTCTGCCTACTGCCTGCCAGCCTGCTTTCATTCCTGTCTGCCTTCCTTCCTGTATTTTTTTAAATGGGGTTAAGACAGATTTTATTCAGTTATTGCTAGGATTGATAAAGAGGAAGCTAGTTTAGATAATCAATGCCTCAGTGGGGGATGGGGGACAGGGGACAATAACCCAGGTTCCTGGAATGCTAGGTACCTGCCCCTGCAAGGAAAACCTTAGCAGGAGGTTTTTGTCCCCCACCCCCACCCTAGCCCCAGGCTCAGGAAGAAGTCAAGGGCCAGATAGTTAGCTTAAATCTTTTAAATGAAAAATCACAATGATTGTTAGAATGGTGGATTTTCTTCTTGTATTTTTTCTGTGAATGACTTCCTTGTGTAATGACAATTGACTTGGTGTGGCATTTGGGGGTGATAGTTCCCCAAATTGTTCATCCCCTGATCCCACTTTGTTTCTATTTTGGTCTTTTTCTTTCTTTCCATTTCTCAATCCTTCGTGGCCCCCTCCCTTCAAGTTCAATCTGTGGGAACAAGTCAGACAAGTTATGACTATTGCAATAGGGAAGCAAGTTCAATATAAACTGAACTCACATTGCCAAAAACAAAAGTCAGACTTTAAAAATTCTGGCCTGTGCTCAGGAAAGGCAGTAAATGGCATTTAAGGGAGGGTTTGGTTCATGGGACTAGGCCTACTGGGTTTGTTAATTGGTAGTTCTCTGGAAGAGAAACAAACTTCTTTTTTTTTTAAGTAATAATTTGTTTCATTTATTTTGGCTGTTTCCCCAACCCTTCGGCCTGAATCACAAACCAGGTGATTTTACATAGTCCCCACTAAAGCCAATGACCTGAGCCACCAGGATGTGCCTACAGGCTTCCTATGTATCATTTCTCTTAAAATAGGAATGTCTGATTATGTGTAACAAGTGAGGAGACAGCCTCGCTGAGTGCTTTCTCAGGGGGCTTTATTCGGGTCAGCTGAGCAAGTGCAACGAGCGGCCAGCAGATGGCCGAGGGAGATGTCACACCATGGAGACACCAGCCTTCTGCATGCCTGGTCACACTCGCATCTGTTCAAAAACGGTGGTGCAGGCCCCCGTTACGTCATCCTCGGCATTCTGTGTCTGCCCTGCTGGAGGGTGGTCACTTCTGACATCTTCATGACAGGAGGTCATGGTGCGAGGCACCCACTAGTTAGTCCTCACCCTCCCACAGGCACTGGCGTCCTCGCTGTCAGTGTCTGCACTCCAAAGAGAAGTCCTCTCAGACCCTGAGGAGACAACTTTGGATGGCAGACTGACTTCTCAAAGGGACAAAGGATTTATATAGCTTTCTCAGGTGGGCATTTCATGGGGGCTTGGGGTCATCCTAGGGACATGGGTGTTATAGTAATAAGATAGACGACATATAGAATGTATTAGAATAGAAATACAAAATGGAGTGACCTATGTTTGACTTACGCTTTTTCCCTGACATGTTGTATGAATCTGAAATAACTTGTAAACATAGATAAACACACTAGTAGGTGTTACCCCGTATGCATCTGCACCCTTAGACATAGCAGCCCCTGGGGCCTGCCGATAAGACACACTGAAGACACTGACGACGCCATCTAAGAGTATAAGAAGAGAGCACTGAGAGAGCCGTTAGAGCCTTCGTTCTGCTCCTCCACAGACGGTCGCTCTCCACTCCCCTTATCACACCTGCCTGAAGCTCTGCCTTGGACGGCGAGTCCAGATCGTGAGCCGCAGAATCGGGCTGAACGAGAAGCTGAGACACAGCTGCACGTCCTTCGTTCCAGTGTGTGTGTCTGACAGCACGGATCCCCGGGTGGCCTGCCGAGGTCTGGAGACCACCAGGAATCTGGTAAATAAACCACGTGTGATTTGTGCATTCTGTGTTCTGTCTCCTGTGTAATTTATGCTCGGCCGAAATAGATATTAAGTACCTTGGGTCGTACGTATAAGTCCAGTCCAATAGGACTGGCAGAGGCACCCTTGGTCACCTGTGCATATGTCTCATGCCACTGACATAACTGAGACAATTGGTGTAGTTGGCAGGATTTGAATTGGAAATTAAGGGACGAGTGTACCCAAATTTAAAATTTAAAATATCTCAAATTGCTCCAAGCACAGCGAAGATCAGAAAGTGGTTGACTCTAAGGTCAAGCGTTGAGCCTACTAAAAGCAATAACGCCATTCACCTCAAATGGAAAGTAAACAGCCTTTTTCAGCCTTCTGAAAAACCTTGAGCTTGCTTTAAAACTTAAGTCGTTCACCGTAAGGGCGTGCCCAGGAGAGGCTGCTCCCAAAGGCAAAAGCGGGAGGGCGGTAGTTGTCTCTCTGCCCAAGAGGTTCGGAGTTGGCGGATTATACCAACCGACTGTTTACTCAAGCAAGGGACTGTGGAGGCAGCTGGAAGGAAGGACACATGAAAGGGAAACCGGGTTAGAAGAAATCGGTGGCGGGACCTGAGTTGGTAGATTATACCAACCAGCGGCTCATGTAGGCAGCACAACCGTGGTATAAACGGGACCGAGGAGTTATTACCAGATAAAAAAAATTATCTCATCAAAAGGAAGGAAAGAGAAAATATGAGACACTCCATAAATGAATGATAGAGCATAAATTAAGAAACAGGATCCTGAAAATTGCAATAAGGGCTCACACATATCTCTTTCCACATAACTCACACCTAACTAACCAAAGGGAACCCTCCCCGTGGACCATCTATCCCTTTGGAAGGGCAGGTCCTAAAATTAGAATTCATTTGAACTGCCTTAAGGGCAATAAGAAAAATGGAGAGGTTAAGAAATCTCTTTTCAAGAAAGAGTAAACAAACACCATGTAATATACCAGCCGAGAGCAAATGGAGTACTCTGGAGGACACCCTCTGAGAGAAGTAAAAGGTTGGATATACTCCAAAATTAGGACAGGCAATAACTAACAATCCAGATACTCTGGTACCGGTAATTGAAAGAGCACAACCGGAAGAAATAATACCTACTTTACTACATACAATCAATAAAAAGACAATGAAAAAGACAAAAGACTAGCACGAAAGGTAGTAGGACAGTATCAAAGCAAACCAGACACAGCAAGAAAAAAGATAATAAAAAAGGAAGGAGGAGAAACAGTAGCATTTATTTCATTTACTAGACAGGAGATGAATGAACTGAGGTCTATTTGTGAAAGGAGAAAGAACAGACGTAGATTGGCTATTACAACTATACGAGAAGGGAGGACACACCCTCATGGTGAGTGCTGATGAAATAGGACAGGTAATAGATGCTATAGAACACCTGAAATTAAAATAACAAATACAAAGGGACATAGAGGAACAAGGAAGGCAAGCATTAGCCTCAGTATGGCACTGGGTATCTAAAGCCTGGAAAAGAGCCTTCCCTCATTTACATTTCTCATCCTCACAATTTTCAAAACCATGGAATAATATAGGGCAGCTCCAAAGTCAATTGAGGAAATTAGCCATCCTAGACGGGATATACCAGGATGAAAACCCCTGGGAAACCACTAATGTGGATAGTATCATAAGATGCCTAATAAAAAATGCACCCGAAGGCTGTAAGACACAAATGCAAAACTTATTGGCAGGATCAAGAACTCCGAATGAGATTAGGGAGAAGATAATGTTACATCAGGATATGATTACTGATAAGAAATTCACCTTTGCCACAAAAAAGATGGAAATCCCACTATAACCAAAGACACAAAAATACTCCTTCTTCATCAATAAGGCAAAGGAAATAAGAGGAACACAGAACATGCATAGGAACAATAACCCCCAGAATAAAGGAAGAAATTGGACACAACCAAGACCATATTTAACACAGCAAAAACCCTATTGGCCGGGGAATAATCCTTTCTTCAAGAAGGGACCCCCACAAAACCCAAACCCATTCATAAAAAATAATAATGACACACAATTTAGAAATCCAGGGCCCAACCAAAACAACCCATTCCGATCACAAAATAGAAATAACCCGTTCACTAAAAATAATCCATTTAGACAAGGAAACAATCCATTCAGGCAACAGGGAAACTACAAAGGCCCTTGACCCCAGTGGAAGGGCAACCAGTGGGGCATGAGAAGAAATGAACTCTCCTCGCTTTAACAGATGAATTTTATAGAAAAAATGACAATAGACCATATATAACTTTAAACATAAAACCCCGAGATGATTTGACCTTACGCAAAACATTTCTAATAGACACAGGATCCCAAATCTCTTTAATGGCAATAGATAATATACCTATAAAAACCCATGGAGATGCGATATCCACTGAAGGAATAACAGGAAATATAATTAGAGCAAGACCAATGGACTGTAAAATATTGTATAGAGACAAACAGATTAAAGCTACATTTTATACAGCCCCTAACATAACCAACCTAATAGGAATGGACGTTATACCCATTATATACAACTCATCTACTAAATCCCTGTCCATCACTAAATACAAGACAGACTTAGCAGCAGTACAAATCCCACCTGTAATCTTACCCACAGCAACACAAACAGCATTTACACCTCAGTATCCATTAAAAGGAGGACACCAGGAAATCACGAAAGCCATACAGAAACTGCTAGATGAAGACATTACAGAGCTAGGAAGATCACACATATACAGTAGCCCAGTGTGGCCAGTAAAAAAGCCTAACAAAACTTATAGGATTACCATTGATTTTAGAAACCTTAACAAGGTATGACCTACAGTGGAAGGAATATTGCCAAATGCAGTGGAAACAATTAACATTATACAAGGTGATGCACCAAAATATATGGCAGCCATAGACCTTTCAGATATGTTCTTTGCAATCCCATTAGACGAAGAATCTAGACAACACACAACCTTTGCATGGCAAGGCAAACGGTATCAATTCAAAAGATTACCTCAGGGATATAAGAACTCTCCCACTATAGCACACAACATATTAGCTACATTCATTGATCCTAAACAATATAGCTCAAAAATTATCCAGTACATAGATGACATATTACTTTACCATACGATACTGACATTCTGAAGAAAGACTTGAACAAGCTCACAAAAGAACTCAGATCTCAGGGATGGACAATCAACCCCTACAAAATTCAAAACCCAGGAACATCAGTGACTTTTTTAGGAATAAATTGGAACTCCGAGGGCAGGACAGTACCAGATAAAGTTATTAACAAATTAGAATCTCTCAAAAGCCCCACATCAAAGAAAGAAGCACAACAAGTCATGGGACTATTTACGTTTTGGAAACAGCATATACCATACTTATCTGACATGGCAAAACCAATCTATAAAGTAACTAGAAAGGCAGTGGACTTTCGCTGGGATAAAGAACAAGCAGAAGCTTTTAAACAATTGAAACATTATATACACTTATCTTCAAAACTGCAAAACATATAACCAGGAGACAAGGTTGTATTAGACACAGCGTTCATAACTGAACATGGTAATTGGGGATTATATAAGAAAGGCACAAATGACCGTAGGCTGATACCACTAGGATTCTGGTCCAAGAAACTTCCATATTCTCAATTTAAATACTCATATTTTGAGAAATTAATTTGGACTTTATATGCGGCACTGCTTCACACAGAACCTCTGACCGGACCGCAACCCAGAGTCGTCAGGAGCACACTGCCCCTGAGAGCTGGCTAAACACGTCAGCGGAAGAACTGGCAGGTAGCCAAACTGAAGAAAAGGTGCTGGCATGGAAGTAGTATGTAAATATGTGTAGCACTAACAGCACCGGAGGACTGGCCCTCCTCACCGAGGAGGTCAACAAACTTGAGGTAGAGCCACCTACCCGTGCCAACAAGTTTGAATCTATAGCAAAGCCTATAGGAATACAGGGACCAAAATACACCCCTGTCTTAAAAAATGCCTGGTTTACAGACAGATCAGCCTCCATGTCTGGTGACCATAACATCTGGAGAGCAGCAGCTTTCAATCCCGCGGCACAACAAGTCCTGACTGTGACAGGTGAGTCCAAGTCTGCACAACATGCAGAACTAATAGCTACATACCTAGCTATACAGGAGGCAGTGCGCACACAAAACTTTAAAGTATATATATTTACGGACTCATGCGCAGTATTTAATGGAATCATACTATGGTCAGGAAAATGGAAACAAATCAATTGGCAGATTAATGGAAAGGATTTATGGTCTAGAGAGCACTGGGAAAAAATAGAGAAATTATCCCAACAGACAAAGATCTATGTCACGCATGTAAATGCACATATAAACAACGTTATACAACCAAATTGCAGACAAATTAGCAAAAGGGCTGACACCAGAAGAAAATCTAACAATAACAGATAAATCCAAATCATTGGCAATTAAATTAAAACTAAAAAGAGAAGAGAATGGAAAATGAACAGTATCACCAATTCCTTCAATTAAATTAAAAAAGGAAGATGGTAAATATAAAATCCAAACCCCAGAGTTAGAAATGAAGCTGACAATACCATTTATTACACAGATACATCAGACACTAGGACATATAGGACAATCTGCACTTATGAATTGGTTCATTAAAAGAAATATCAAAGCACCAATTAAAGACATTAAGTCAGCCATAAACACATGCACGACATGCAAAGGCACACACATGTTTTGAGCATTACAACCACCAAGAATAAGCAAACCTCATGCACCCAATCAACTATTACAAATAGATTTTATAGGACCATTAAATGTACCATACTCACAAAAATACACATGCACATTAGTAGATGTCCATACTGAAATATGGGCGGCAACAGCATCAACCAACCCTAATGCAAACACGACCCTAAAATGTTTACACGCATGGATGATGCATTTTGGCCCACCACAAATTATAGAATCAGACCAAGGGACACACTTTACTGCAGCAACAGTCCGAAGATTAGCATCAGAATATGATATAGACTGGAGTTTCCACTTGCCCTATAACCCCACGGCAGTGGGAACAATCGAAAGACATAATGGACTACTAAAACATAAACTGCAAACACTGTTAATGGGTAACTCATACCCTTCATTGCAAGAACTGCTGAATAGGGCTTGCCTTTTATTAAACTCTAGACCTAGACAAAAACAGACCATCACCTTTAGAGGAACTATACCATCCGCATATAGAAAACATCAAAGAATACCAATTCTGCCCACCACCTAAATTGCACAGACACATGCCTTATAAAATTCTAGCAAAAAACCCTAAAGATAATTCGTTATCCTTGCAGGAGATCATTGCGGATAGCGGATCATCATTATACTGGACAGTAAATGATAAGGGACAACTACAACAGACGAAAATCCAAAATACACAGCCTAGAAATTAATAGATGCATCAGATAGTTATCCCTATATTCCCACAAATACTTTTTGCATTTATAGTATTTGCCACACACGCTATCCTTCTCAACGTACTACCACGCCCCCCAATATGCAAAAGGAGACATGGTAAATTTATGCTCAAAGACATTCTGCATTTGCATACTTCTAATAAGCCTACTGTTGATCAGCAGCCTCCTGATATTGGAGCACATGTGGTGTAAACACAAAGGACATAAAGCAAACTCTACAAACACTACGAGCCATCCAGAGAATCAGATTTTAAATTTCTTAACAAACACTTCATCACTCCTTTATAATTACACCCTCCATGTCCTTCAACAAGACTGAAATGGATACATGGGAAATCGACTTAGAGTCATTTCTACAACAGGCAAAATTACAAACCCCTCTAAACACACTTGATTCAGTCCAGATTCCAGAACACTCTACACCTATTCCATCTCCAGATCTACCACATTTCCCAACACCACCCAGAACGCAAATAGACATATCACCATTACAACCTACGACCCCTTTGTTGGCAGGCCCCATAGATATAGAAAGTCATCCTGAAATGTGCAATCCATCGTGATAGACTAGATGGCAAACTGACCCTGAAATGCCATACCAAGAAATCTACCTCCATGTATTTTCAGGAGGAATAACGAGAAAACTACAGAATCTACTGGATGATATTCAGGCTTTTTGCGAATTCTTACCTGGACAATTGGCTACTCACTTCTTAGCATTAATACGAGACCAAACTAGCATAGGCGAACAAGCTATGTATTCAAATAGAAATCCAACCAAACCACCACCAAAAATCCTAGACACCCCAGCAGTAATATCACAAATTAACAATCCCATCAGACTTACCTTTCAGCCTCAAATACAAAGAACGACAATATACTTCTCACCTAGGGATTTCTTGCATCTTCCCCAATTAGAGACTGTGCCAGGGTTGAACCACCACTACAGATAAGGAATGAACCCTTTCCACAAAAATACAGGCAAAACGCAGGACGGAGACTTTTACAATTAGACATAGCATCTTTTGCATTAGCATCAGTAGCAGGTGCAATATCAGTCTCAAATTCAGTAAGAATTAACAAAATTGCAAATGACTTAAACACATATTTTCACCATCAAAAAGAATTTGAAACCAAAACATTAGAATTATTATCTAAATCTTTTGAAAGTGTTTATCAATTGGCAGCACAAACACAGCAACAAATTATGCTCTTCAATCAAGCACTAAAAGAACAGAAGGTACACATGAACTCCTTGAATCAACATGCAGTAGATTTAAACAATAGATTCCAAAAATATCAATTAAGACAACAATGTCAAACAACACAAAACTCCCTCACTAGGCACAAAGGGACCTAATATCCCTATCACAATGGGACAGGGACTGAACCCGCTTTGGAGCGATAATATAGCAGTCATTGATTTTACAAAAACAACTGGATGCACATATTCAGATTGTGAAATCGCAATTCTCACCACAATAGGAGGCGAAAATCTAGTAGCCTATCCAACATTAAATATACCAATTAAATTAAATGAGAAGGAATATGCAGAAACATTAGAAGAAATCTTATTTGTAGAACTCTACTTCTTTATGAAATCGAAACTTATTCAATTCACGCCTAATATCTTCATAGCATTTCAACCTCTACGAGCAGATACTTTACCAATGTCACTCATCCCTCATACACCACGACCTCTGATGTATAATGTAGGAAGACATAACTCTGTAGCAGGCTTCACTAACATCTCCATCTATGATCATACTAGCAATACCAATGTGGATTACTCTTTTCTAAATAAATGTAAACTCGTAACTAATGCCATGAATGTTACCCACATGGGAAAAATACATTACTCATACTTTGACACAACCACTTCACCGCATTGGTCACACTCTATACGGCTAATACAACGCTTACAAGAAAAGCATTACACTGCACCCCCTTCTCTTAATGAATCCATTTCCAAGCTTAACTCTTTAGCACCCTTAGTTACAAAGACACTGCAGACTTTCAAAAGCCAGACGGAACAACTACATCACTCAGCCTACGTACCGAACGCCGGGACCGTCTCGACGCAAGCAGACTTGGAGAAACTTCGCAAAGACTGCAAGATAATGGACACTCTTCTCTCCTTGTGGAGAACCGTCCCCTGCAACTTCTTGAACCCCATCACTTGGATTCAATATGGACTTTCGACCTTTGAATCAACATGGATGCTCATCAAAGAAATATTATTCGGACTGGCTACGATTTTCCTTTTATGCTTGGCTGTTAACATATTTAGAGATTGTATTTTTCCATTGTACCAATGTTGTAAACCAAACAAACAAGTCAAAAAGACAAATTTAATGACACTTCTGTTTCCCTCAGGCCAAAACCTTTGGGAATCACTGGATAGAATGTTATGGTAATAAGATAGATGACATATAGAATGTATTAGAATAGAGATACAAAATGGAGTGACCTATGCTGACTTACGCTTTTACCTTGACATGTTATATGAAACTGAAATAACTTGTAAACATAGATAAACACACCAGTAGGTGTTACCCCATGTGCATCTGCACCCTTAGACATAGCAGCCCCTGGGGCCCACTGAAGACACACTGAAGACACCGACGACGCCATCTAAGAGTATAAGAATTGAGGACTGAGAGAGCCGTTAGAGCCTTCGTTCTGCTCCTCCACAGACGGTCGCTTTCCACTCCCCTTATCACACCTGCCTGAAGCTCTGCCTTGGACGGTGAGTCCAGATCATGAGCCACAGAATCGGGCTGAACGAGAAGCTGAGACACAGCTGCACGTCCTTCGTTCCAGTGTGTGTGTCTGTTGGCGCGGATGCCCGGGTGGCCTGCCGAGGTCTGGAGACCACCAGGAATCTGGTAATAAACCGCGTGCGATTCGTGTATTCTGTGTTCTGTCTCCTGTGTAATTCATGCTCGGCTGAAATGGATATTTAGTACCTTGGGTCGTACGTATAAGTCCAGTCCGATAGGATTGGTGGAGGCACCCTTGGTCACCTGTGCTTACATCTCATGCCACCAGCAAAACTGAGACAGGGTGGAAGGCACAGAGAGAGTATTCGACCTTGGGATGAGTCACACCAAAGTGTGCCTCCTCCATGGAATGGGGACTAGTGCTCTGAAGTCTGAACTTCACAGGCTCAGCCATAGGCCTGTTAGGTGGTGAGGGCGGTACAGGCTCTGCTGCCTGCTGAGTTCGGGTCACAGGATGTGAGAGGCTCCTGCTCAAGAGGCTGCCCTTGGCTGCCAGCCCGAGGCCCTGGTCCAGGTGACTGGGTCAGACAGGAGGCCCCGGGCTGGTGCGGAAGATGGGCCTCTTACAGGGGTGTCCCAGCAATTCATCAGAGCCCTACACTCAGCAGAGGAGCAGAAATCTGGCTTCAGTTCGCTCTCTCACGCTTCGTTCAATGTGCAGCTGCTCCAGTCCGCGCACCGATGGGAGCTCCAGGCATCAGCACACATCCCGGTGGGAAACACGCAGAGCTCCTGTGTGATCAACTCCTCATCTACGCCAGGGGCTCTTCGGTCAGGGCCCCCCAGCCCTGGGCCTCAGGGCTGTCCATGCGTCCAGAGTGAGGGCTGCAGGCCTCCATCTCCTCTGCTCCTCAGGTCCTTTGGGTGCCTGAGATACGGCTGCAGGGTGGGTTGTCTTGGAGGTCTGGCCTGAGTGGGCACCCCCCAGTCCGGCCCAGGACGCCCAGCAGGGACGCTGAGTGTCGCTGAGTTCAACTGTTCTGCAAGGGCCTCCTGCCCACTGCTGAGCACCTGCCACCACAGCCAAGATGGCTCTGCCCCTCGGATGGGTGACAGCCTGAGCCTGGGTGGCTCACGGCCCGAGGGGGCGGCTGCGCCTGCATGACATTTGTTGAGCTGGGACGGACGCCACACCCTTTCACACAGACGCTTCCTCCGCACGCACGTCTGAGAGGCTCTTGCTGCTCTGGGGAAACGTTCTCAGAAGACTTGTGATCTTGCCAGCTAGTGCGGGGAAGCCAGTGGCACTGAGCCCCCCGGTTGGGCGGAGGACACAGGCCGGGTCTGGACCAGGGGTGTCTGCAGGGTGGGAGCAGGGGCGCTGACCCTCAGCCGGACTGGAGAGGAAAGTCCTGAAAGAGGGTCTGGGGCGACAGCCAATGTGAGGGTGGTCAGCGTGTCACTGGAGCCTCAGGGCCAGAGGTCAGGAGCAGGCTTTATTTCAGTCTCAGTACAGCGAATATAGCCAAACTGGTGCTTGCTTTTTCCTTGGTTGGGGTTTTTTTTTTTTTTTCCCCAGGAAAGGTGCAGGCAGGAACGAGTAGGCAGGCAGACAGGGAGAGGAGGAGGCACCATTTTATTTATTTTCATTAGTGGTTCATCTTGGTTGTTTTCGTCGGTCCCAGGAGGTGAACCCTGGGATGTCTATGGACTATACCTGGCTGGAGGCGGCAGACCCAACGGCTACTCCACCAGGGTGTGCAGCTGAAAGCTTAATGAGGAGCTTGGACGGAGGCCCGGAGGGTGAAGAAAGCCTTAGGTGACTAACCCTGGGAAGGAGAGCGGGTGTGGAGCCGAGCGGCGGCAGTGTCTCTAGACGGGGAAGCTGCGAGCTGGGCCTCAGCAGCAGCTCTGCGACGCTGCAGCAGCCAGGCCGTCCACGCTCTGCTCTCTCAAGCTTGCACTTCTGGGGCCCTGCTGACCCCAGCAGGACTGCCCTCCGCAAGGAGGGCAAACCGCTGGCGCATGTGTGTGTTTTTAAACACAAACCAGTGACGCAGAGCCCGGCCTCCAGGCACCTCCCACTCCCGGACTCACACACAGGCCACTCTCCCCCGCAAGAGCTCTAGGGCCAGCCCGAGGCCCCCGAGCCCACGGGAATGATTCAGTCACCAAGTCTCAGCCTGCTCCCCAGCCGCCCCCAGCCCAGTCCTTCTCGTGGGAACTGGAATCACACGTCTTGCCCACAGTACCTCCCTCTTTCCAGCCTATGTGGCTTTGAACTTCACCTTGGCTCGCAGTACATGGCAGGCCCCTCGAGACCTGTGATTATAAATTTTCTTCAGTGGCATTCATTTCCTGACCCGAGGTATTCTGTTGCTTTATTTCACTTTTGCTTTTGCCATTTCTGGCCCCGGGTCTCCAATCCAATCCAGGTCCACGGTTTTCACAGATCACTCCTGAGTCACAGAGGGGGACATCCCTTTATATATATATAAATATACACATATATGTATATATTTATATGTATGTATATATTTATATATATTCATGTGTATGTATATATGTGTATACATATTTTAAAGGAAAGATGCTGGCAAGACTAAAGGCAAGTAGTCAAGCCAGAAAGAGAGGAGGAAGAAGTTTTATTTATTTTATTTAGTCGTCCATCTTTGTTGTCCCCCGGCCCTGGGTCTTGAACTCAGGTCTTTGGGATGCGTGGGGATTATCTGCTAGAGTATCAGGGCACAACTAATACCATATGTTTTTGAACAGTAACTCAGCATCATGCTAGTTCACAGAAGTAGGGTGCTCGTTGAGTGGGAGGCTCCATTTCGTAATACTGGGGACAGAGTGTGCTGCTCTGCTGTGGCCATCTGGCCACCACCAGGACACAGTCTGAGGAGCCCAAAGATGCAGACCCACTGCATCAGATGGGTTCCGACTGGTTGTTGTGGGACCCCTGTCCCACGGAGTTCGGAGGTCCCTGGTCAAAACAGGCGGTGAGCACCTGGCGAACCCAGAGACCCAGGAGGGGCTGGGGGAGCCCCCGGGCTCACCTAGAATTTCCTGATCTCTGTGAAGGTTTGATCTGGAAGCAGCATTTCCACGGTGTAGCTGACGTATTTGGAGTGGACCAGGCTGTAGGTGTTGTCGAACCTCAGGACGTCTGCATGGAAGGGCTGACTTCAGACAGGAAGCCCCACCCGGCCCGCCCTCCAGGTGTCCCCCGCCCTGCAGGTACCTAACCCAGAGCCAGGCTGGCCCCGCGCTGCTTTGGAGCAGAGCGCCACCTGGTGGACCTGGAAGGAATCGACGCGTCTGCCCCCCAGTCCAGGTGGAGCCCCGTCACCAGCCCTTACAGACGCCGGCCTTGGAGCAGGTGAGGCTGCCGTCCTCGGGCACCAGGTGCGCGTTGTAGCGCTGGCTGGGCAGCACCTCCGTCATCTCTCCCACCCGCTGCCGCTCCCCCATCTTGGTCTTCAGGAAAACCCCAAAGCCGATGTCCGCCTCGTCCGATGCGAACTGCCACCTGCAGGACAGAGTGCGAACTGCCACCTGCAGGACAGAGCCCCCTGCGACCGCAGCCCCGACTTGGGGCCGCTGCGGGGCCCGGGGCGGGGGCGGCGGCCCTTACCTGAGCACGCAGCCTGGGAAGAGGGCCTCGTGCTCCACCTGCAGGGAGGAGCCGCGGCCCACCACC
>RJWH01008603.1:0-29104 GCA_004363575.1 Solenodon paradoxus
ATGACTATATGCACTTGGGCAAAAATTCAGTATAAATTCTAAGCCAATTTTAATGAGGCAGTATGTGTTGGACTGAAAGGAAGATAGGAGGTTGCTAATGGCTGAAGTACCAAAAAGCATTATTTTCACACTAGTTATGATAGAAACACCTTATTCTAATAAGCCTCATGAGTCGCCACAGAGTGTTTATTTTAAATTTATCCGTATCAGTTGTGGATAATTTTGCTATACATAGGCAAAAGGTCATGAACCATTGATGTTTACTGTCTCAGGATCATAACAATTTACATTAAAAGCAACACACTTTCCATAAACAGTATCTGAAACACACTTTATTTACTCTAAGAATCAATCTCTCAGTTTAGCCTCCAATGTTTGTCTAATAAAATCTTAAGACTAAACTAATTTTATACACTCCCATATATCTACATACAGATATCTATGACTTGATATTTAAGATTAATAGAAGACAGTTAAAGGTGAAAGTACATCAGTAGGTGTTGGATGTAGATATGACTAGGTGCCAAAATATAATAATTCATGTACAGTTATATGGAAGCATAGAGGTTCAAATGGAAAAAATATTAACAGATTGAATTTGATTTAAATTATCCTGAATTATGGTAATAGAAGGGATAAAGATAATTTTATAATGTGCAAACCTAGTATGCACAATATAAGACATAGAAAGTATGATGACAGAGGGTTAACAGTCTCTACAATGTGTTAATTTAAATACTTTCCAGTTTCCTAATGACAGCTTAATATGATTTAGTCACATGTTTGATTTATACTGACAAAAACTTTCCATGATCCCACAGTCTTACTTCCGTTTTCTGAGGTCTTTCTTTTCTTTTGTAAGAGGAATATTGAGTAAATTGTAGTTTTTGCTGTAACCTAAAGAGAAAAGGTTAAAACGGTAGGTGCCATAAATGCTCCCAGAAAAATTGATATTATATAATCAATGCATAAAAAATTATTTTCCGTCTCATTTCTGTGAAGGGAGAGAGTAAAACAACACATGACAATTTTAGTCAACTGGATAACAAATCAGCCAAACTTACTGCAATAATTAGTTATATAAAATGATAAATCAGGTTTATTAAACATACCAAATTATTGACTTTAAAGTTTGAGGTCAATAAAGCCTTGATATGCTTTCATATAGCAAGCAGTAAGAATATGGACAGAGATGAGATATTCTCATTTAGTCATTTTCTAAACGTTAAACCCAATTGAACCTACTTCCCATATTCCTGTTACTATGGCCATATGTCTATATAAATTATGAGTCATATGTTTTGATAATCAACTAATCAGGAATTTATTAAACTGATTTGTCTTCACTATCCATTTTATATTTTCCACTAATACATCTTAATTGTGTAGAGTTTCAGTACTTCATATGTTTGACATGCCTATTCATAGATGGTTGATCACTCAAGAGAAGTATTATTACAAAAGACTGCATCTGCTGCATTTGTCGCATTGGATGACTGAAAAGTATTGTGAAATACAGGAACAGCTAATTTCCTTAAACTGCTGGTCAGTTTAAATTAATTAGTATCGTGAAGCAACCATAGTCCATCAGGACACATTGATGTTAGAAAGTGTAAAGTATGCTGCTAGAGATCAATTTTCTATTTTGGCTCAAAGCTAGATCATTACAACTAATAGTATGCAGAGGACAAAAATGTGTATTCACCACTCTACTTCAGTGGTTCTATTCTCAAAGATCATAAACAAATGTAGCCTATTTATAAACAGTCCCTAGTAATTCTATCTTCAGAGAAAAGGCATTGTGTAGAACTATTTTTATGGCTAGACACCACCACCCTGATTTTGAAGCCCAGATTATGAAAATTCACACAGTTTCCTTTATGTATGTTGATAGTATAGCCAGAGTCCCAGTCAGTTTAGTTGCAGGTTTTAAGAAAATTTCTCCATCATGGCAGGATACAGGCTGATTACAGATTTTTCTCCTTCAAGTATCCAATTTGAAGCCTATTGATAGTGGTGATCAAAGTTATTTTAGCTTCTGCAACTAACAATATTTTCCACCACACTGTTGACTAAAATGGGTATCAATAATAATGACATGACCCCCTCAGATTTACAATAAGTGGACATTTTTTCCAAAAAGCTAATTCCATAGCTACTGACAATCACGTCTTCATTTGTAATGTCCTTGAGTATATGGCAGTAGCCTGCATATCTTAAGCACTTAGAATTCTAAACCTTGGATGAAAGAAGAATTAGTCTCCAAATAATCCCTTCATCTGTGGGGCATATGTCAATTTAAGCAAAACTCATCACCTTTTCTATGAAAACCTGCAAAAGTAGACCACAGGTCTTTGATTTGAGATTATTTTAATTTCTATGGAAAGAACTATTAGGAATGATAGACAAAAATCTTTTGATACCTTTTTTGGAATTTTGCAGAAAACTAAGTTGCATATTTTAGAGCGATATTTATCACTTCTTTTGTTAACAATGGCATATTCATTTTAGGATATCAAATTTGTATCCCAGTCTATATTTCATGCCAAACCCACTGCCAAAGTTCTAGCACCCTTTGTCATCACCTTTTCCTCTACCTTTTTCTGCCCCTTCTCTGTAACACAATCATGTGTTCTGCAATTTTTGTTGAGATTTGTGTCATTAATTGTTTCATTTAATAATATTCCACATATGAATGAAACGCCTTTATTTCTTTTTTCTTTCTGGATTATTTTGCTCAACATGCCATCCAAATTATTTCAGAGGACACAATTTCCTTTTTTAAATTGTGGTATAGAATTCTATTGAGTTTATATACCAGAACTTCTTCCAGTCATCTGTTGCTGTTAGGTTGCTTCCATGTCTTGGATATTGTGAAATGGACTGCTATGCACATAGGGTCTTGCAGGGGGACAACCAAGTTGAGTGACTTGGTGATACTGTGGCAATTATGCAAACATTTACTCCTTCAATATTCCCATCCATGATGAAGGCAGCTACCTTGATAGAGGTGAAGAATGAAGCACAGGGGAATTAAGTAATTTTCACAAAATCACAGTTCTAACAAGCTCAGAACCAGAGACAAACTCAGTCAATGTGGTCCAACCCACATTTGTAGTCCTAAGCTGTTTCTCCTCAATGTATTGATTTTTATGAATTTGTCTTCAGGTGACATAATTTTAACTATGACTCTCTTAATGAAGTTCAGAAATTTTCATACTGTGCTCTGGGGATAGGAAGGGCACATGGTTCTGAAGCTCGGATGCACGTCTACTACATCTAAAGCACCAGCACCGATATTTGGTAAATCGCCCTGTGAAGATCCTGTGTTCACTGCTGTGACTCCTGCTGCTGCTTACAGAGAGCAATCCTCCTCAAGGTGTATATATGTGGTTGAAGAACAGAGTAGAAGATTGTCTATCTGATTAATTCAACAGCAGTTATAGGCTGTTCCATAAAAGATCACACCTGCAATGTCATCTGTGACAGAATGAAAATAAAATTTGAAAATAAAGCGATCTGCTCCATCTGCTGAACTGTGTATCCTTGAAGTTTGAGTTCAAAGACTGAAGAATTTGTTCATCTTATTAGAGAAAACATTATGTATTGTCCATTATGTATCTCTTTTAAAATTGACAATCATGCTTTAAATAAAGTGCAATTTTGATACTGAATCTGTTAATATTTTTATATTACAACAACCCTTCATGGTAAGGTGAGGATCATTATTCCCATTTCATAGATGAGAAAACTGATTATTGTGTTGTGATATAAATAGTGTTAAATTGTTTCAAAATCCATTGAGTAATTTTCATTTCATGTATTGGTTGTTCAAAATCCTCATCGGTATTTAGTATTTGCAATTTTATTTTAGGCATTTTGACATGTATGTGACATCTTATGTGTCTTCTGATTCATTAAATGAAGCTTCTGTTAAATGTTAGAACATCTGTTGATTTTTTTCAATTAGAAATTAAAAATATGCCATTCTGAGTAGTATGGAAATTCTTCAAAAGCTGAGAAAAATCCTGTACTGAGTATAATCTTGTCATCTTACTTCTTGTTACTTACCCAAAAAACATAGACACACACAGATATACACATACACAGAGAAACACAGACACATACTATAAGAATTTAAAGCAATCTGCATCCCAACTCAACTACAATAGTCAGATTGATCCTTTATGCCCATGCATATCAGATTTTTAAATATATACACCTCAAAGTGATAGTTATTTACAAAAATGGGCCAACTATCAAAGAAGGGATCAGATAATCACTCCTGGTGAGGCTTCTTGTCATCTACCAGGCTATGGACAGCCATTGGGAAAGACAGCTTCCCAAACAGGAAAGTAAGCTTCAAAGCATGGCATGCTCCCTGAAACCAAGGCAGACACATGCAGGAGAAAGAGGTGTTTGAAACAGTCACCAGAGGATGAGTGTCCTGAGGGGACAATATGGGGAGAGGGAGAAACTCTCATGCCCAGTGTCCCTCATAAAAATGAAAATAGAAAGGATAACAAGGCTGAGGAAAGACATTAGTGTCTCTTCGATCAAACACCTTTATTTGTGCCCCTGTGGGACTGGGTGGTGACATTCAGTTTCAAGGATAATTCCAGAGCTTTCCATGCCTTCAGAAAGGCCAAGATCTAAAGTTGCAGTCATTTTGACAACCACTCCATTGGGCCACCTTAACCACTGCCTGGATGCCTCCTGGCTCTCAAGTCCTGAGAGCCTCTCCTCTTGAATGTCAGTAAGATAATAAAGCAGGACTGACTTGCTCACAAAGAAGAGAGAAATCAGGGTTATTTCTAAGGAGACATGGGACTGGCCATTTGGTCAACCTTGGGTTTGCTGCAGCCCACAGTTATCTTTCTGTGTTACAAAGAAAACAGGGTCATGCAGAATCTTCAAAGGAGCAAAGCACCCATTTTCCAAGTTCCTAATCTCCCTTTAAGTACTTTTCTCTTGAAAAAGAAAAATACAGAAGCAAACAAGGAAATCAGCTGCAGTTAACCTCATGGTTGCTTTGCTTCTTGACATACAGCCAGATGCCAGATTGACCACCACCACCTGGGTAGTGAGAAAATGGTTTTGGTGAAGGGCTTCTCATTTTCAACTCTCCAGTACCTCTTTGACCACGGGTGAGTGCTAGGGGTGGCCATGCTTCTCCCCCATTAAAAAAGTTCTTCTGATTCACTATGTGAAGTTACCCATAATGAGGGTAGTGAGTAATGGTTAGTAGGCCATATGTTCTTTAGGGTTGTGCAGTACATATTCTTCTCTACTGAACAGTGCAGCCCCCTCATGGGAGAGGCATTCTCAGTGAAAATGAACAGAACATTCACTCTTTTAAGAGGAAGGGGAGGCCACAATAGGTGCCAAGAGACTGGCGACTGGTCCATCATTGAGGTCTCCCTCATGCCCATCACACACATGCATGCATGCATGCACATTTGCACAAATGCATACTTATCCATGAGAGTTCCATTTTCTGGATCATAGCCTCAAGGCTCTTCTTCCTTGTGTTTTCCACCAGCAGTGCACACTCAATGACATTTCTGTCTAGCAGGTGGGTCTCAGTGACAATACAGTTCTTTCTCAGGATTTTGTAGTTCCTTGTCTGGAAGAGCTTCAGACTGAAAGGCATGACTCTATAGCCCCAGTCACTACCCTGCTCTGCGGACGTCCAGTCTCAGAAGGACCTTAGCACTGGGTGACTTGGTGGCAATGCTAATAATGGCTCTCCGCGAGTTGTGTGAAGTAGTGTCCATGCCTAGGGGCCTCACAGAAGATGCATGATTGAGGGGAAGATGTAACAGGGGCCTAAGGTGATGCACAGGAAGTGTGTGGCAGGCGCAGACATCCCCAGTTGAACATTCAGATTCTGGAACCTATTATTCCACAGTCCCCAAGAGTTTTGGGGGAGCCCATGTACTTCATGTTTTCCTATTCAGTGTGAAATGATACCTGAGGATAGTGAGAGTAAAATAACTCATCTTAGGAGGCAGAATAGTGACAAAGCAGGGTTTGAATCCATGCCAACTCAATTCTGTTTTTTGACTGTGTACTCCTGTCTACTTGAAGCACTAAATATGGAATTTGAGTACTATTTTTTCACTTCTACATTGATTCATGCATTTCAACTTCATTTGCAGTTCAATAGCAAAGATTTTATGCTCTCTAGTTTACAGGTTTAAAAATTTGGGTTCAGTAATTTGTTTCGCTAAACTTGAATTAAAATTTTGTTTCTCCCAAGAAAAATAAGAAAACAAAGATAGATTTAAATTAAAAAAATTGAACTCCTTACTCTTTGTGTCTCTAATTTTTAATGTGATTTTTTAAATTTTAATATTTGTATTCATTTTTTATTTATTGAGAACGTATGACAGAACAGAGTACACATTTAACACAATGTTCTATTTTTCACAATAATTTCAATACTTGAATTTGTTAATGCACTTAAATTACAATTCCTTGTCTTTTTAGCTTCCATCTGTCCTTTTAGACAGATGCGGGGACCTGTCTTACCATTGTTTTATTCATTTATAAAATGTATGATGCAAAACCACTGTTCCCAAAGTTAGTTCAATTTAACTCACCAATATGGGACCTTACTGATCATAGAATTGCCATTAATTCCTAATGCTGACAAGAGTGTCACGGAGAGCACGGCTCCATCACAACAGTAGTGGCTTCACGGTTCCCCCCTGGATTACTCATTGGCAGATTTTAAAAGACAATTTTCCAGAGAAGCCAGGAACCTGGGCAGAGCTTCTCAATTCAACTCTATTTTCTCCTGAGCACTGAGGACCGTCTGGCACCCAAAGATTATTTCATTGGCTCCATCACTGAGTCAGGTTATCCACACAGATACCTCTGTTATCCTGACACTGGATGGACAAATAAGAAAAATGACCAGTTAGAATTCTTAAATCAATAAATGAAAGGGTTTTAATGTTTATACCCACCCCCGGGCCTCAGCGAAGTTGTCATAACATAGCACCACATTACAGTCAAACACACCCCTTGACCCCCTCATTCCGTCATTCCTCCATTATCACATTCCATAGAATGACATGTGGATATTTTATTACAGTAAAGCTCAAAATACACATGTGAAAGACTGTATCATTTTGCATTGGCAGCAGATCTTGCTTACCTTCAAGGTAGGTCAGCCTGCTGTAGTTTTATGCAGGGAATAAAAAAGGAACCACACAGAGAAAAAAACTAAGAGAGCGAGAACCCACATATAGGTTCCTTAAGAGTACACAAGTCATGTTTCTTCTCAACTCACTGAGGCATAGGGCAGAAGACACAAAGAGTCAAGCCATCTGTCAGATTGAGAACTCAAGCAGGGAAAAATAATTGCTCCATTAACGTGAGTCCCATTTCCAGTCCCCACCATGATATTTATGATGATGTACTATGGTCAGAATCACTTATGAAGGAATGTGGTGACTAGGTGACATTGCTCCCAGATATTATTAAAAAGAATCCTTGCTACACCCTGTGGGGTTCCATTTACCTTGAAGTTATGCTATGTAGTTTTTTTAACTTTCCACTGAATAATTATTGCCATTATATAGGTATATACAGAGTTAATTGGAATATATTTCTAAAACCATCTGACTGGACTTTCAGGCATGTGTTTTCCTACTTTATCTGCAAATAAAGTAGTATATAAAATTATATGCAATCCTGTCAAATACCCTAGTATTAATCCCTTCATCAATATTTAATAATCACCACAATAGAATGTTCTCACAATTATTTTTGTGATCTTTGCTGCAGGAAAGTCTTTACAATGGTGATGAATCTGAATCTGGGATGTTTTCTATGCTGTATTTGTGTTTCCTGAATAAGATAGGTGCAATCCATACAAACTTTAAAGTTTATAAATTGTGTTTGCCAAAAAATTAAGTAATTATTGGTGAGATGTGTTTTTACTCTTAGAATAGTTAAATCATGCTTCATGAGATCAAATTTGAGACAAAAAAGAGACAAAATATTCAATAAATAATGTAATGTACATACTAAGTGAAATCAGTGAGAATCAATAATTTTTTCTAATTTTCAAAAGGGAATCTGGATGCGCTAGTATTTATTGTTAAGTTCTTGGAATCTGAATTCACTTCACTTATTATTTCAATAAAATTATCTCACCTGGGGTTGCTTCACATGAAATTTTTTGTCCTGTGAAGTTATAAATGATGAATAATAATTCTTATTTTAGAAAGAAATTTCTGAACTATGTTAATCATTTTGCATTAGTACCAAAGTAGAAAAATTAGACGTGGAGTATACAGTCAACTTTCACTCAAAATTTCCCTGTATTTTGCCCTAAAAATTATATATATATGTATATATGTGTGTGTGTGTCCTTTTTTGTTTGTACTGTCTTTTTTGGGTGGGTAATTTTTTAATCATAACAGACAGTAGAGAAGGGTTGAACTTGGTTGTAATTCACTGAAAATATCATGGTTGCTATTTTGCTAATTGTGCATTTTGAACAGTCTAATTGTTTCTTGTTGTGGATGCACTAATTAATGGTAGTCTTGCTCTTAGAGAACTCACATTGTATAGAATCCCCTGTTGAGTTATAACTGCTAAAAATTTATAGTTCAAAGAGCAAAGTGTTGTTACTGACTTATATTGCCATGAACCTGACATATTTTCATATTTCATATGATAGGCATTTTTTTGCTATAAACATCTCTCATAAATTATATTGGTAAGAGGGATTCAAATATGGCATCTGTGGGGAGTGGGCACTGAGATGCTACACAGAGAAAAGGGAGTTTCAGAGCCAAAACAAGAAAAAGGATTTTCCTACTTTAGCATCAGCCAGAACAGCTTGGAGAACAGAAGAAGACTAACAGCCAACTCTATAGCTGGGTGAGAGATGCGGAAATTCAACAGAGAATACAGCAGCAAAGGGGAACCCCAGAAAGGAGGGTTTCATTGTGTGGACGTGATCTGTGTTCCCCTACTAGAACCTAGCTGGAGCCACATGGATTGAGCGGATATTCTAAAGAGTGAAAAACAGTTGCGGTGAACTCCTGCACCATTTTGGGGTTTGAGATAGTAGGACCCCACTACTGAGTCCCTCTTCTCCTGGAACAAACTGCAAGGGCAGCCCTGCTGATCTGTAATGGTGCAAACTCAGAGAGAGCAGGGAGACGCAAGCCTAAACTAAACTGAACAAGCTGATGGCAACTCTTGGCTAACAAAAAGGGAAACTGAAGAAACAGGAGTCCAGCAACCATAAAAGTATGCAGCTTTTGTCTTCATGCACCAGGGGTTAGAAACTGCAGCGATCCCACTGCTGCCTCACTCTTCTCCTCTGGAAAGAGCACAGGCAGTCTCCCTAACCTCTAGCAGTGTGAATTTGGACAAAGCAGGGAGCAGCAAACCTGAATAAACTGTGCAGGGGAGGGGTCTTGATGAATGATACTGGCAACTCGTGGCTAGAAAAGGCCATAAGGAGAAAATTAGAGTAAAAAACAATAGCATACAGGTGCTGCATACCCTCCACTACACACCTGGAAGCTTAGGCCCTCTGGGAATCAGAGTCCAGTGGCTAAGACTCTGGAAGAACAACCCATGGAAAGAAATTAACCCTGACAATTTGGTGAATACAAGGGTCAAAAGCACAGACAGCAGACTCAAGTCACATAGCCTGAGGCAGCAAAATTCTACCAACAAGCCTACCTCATCCAATCAGGTGGCAAAACTACATGCTCACAGATTTCAACTCTACTCCCAACTCCATGTCCAACCCACCTATCAACAATTATCATACCTGACAAAGCAAGGCTCACTACAGAAGAATTTGAGGGTAAAAATAACCCAAAAAGTAAAATTAGAGCTCCCTGGTAGAAATTAAAACAAACTAGGAGATTGACAAGATTGCAAATCATGGGGGGAAAAACACAACACACCCAGAAATCTCAGGAAATGGAATCACAGCTAAATGACAGCTTACCAGAAATTAACTTTGAAGATACAGAAGAACAATTTTTTTCTAATACATAAAGAATTCGATTCTGCAATCATAAAGAAATTCAGAGAATGAAAAGAAAATTCAGATAACAAAGAGCTTAAACAAATAATTAAGCACCAAAAGACTGAAACTGAAGCTCTAGAGAAAATACTGTCAGAAACACAGGATTTGAAAGAGATAATTCATGAAACTAAGAATAATATAGAAAGTTACAGAAAGAGAATTACCTACTGGAAGAAACGATTAGTGATATAGAGGATTGTTATGCGAATAGGAGCCAAGTAGAACATGAAAGAGAAATTAAATGCCAAAAAAATGAAGAAAAACTCAGATAAATATGTGACACTATTAGGAAAGATAGCATTAGAATATGGGTCTCCCATAAGGTCAAGAGAAAAAGAGAGTAACAGAGAACATATTCAAAACAATAATGACTGAAAACTTACCAAATCTAGAATAAATATTGAATATACAGGCCAATTAAGCAAATAGAACACTCAATTACATAAATCCTAAAAAAATCTACACAAAAAACATAACGTTTAAACTATCAAAAATCAAAAACCAAGAAAGAATTCTAAAGGTCGCCAGGAGAAAGAAAAGCAAGTTACAAAAAATGGCACAATTATCAGACTGATCTCGGGCTTTTCAGCAGAAACTCTACAGGCTATAAAAGAATGGAATAATATCTTCAAAATACTTCAGGACAAAAAGGTCAGTCAAGAATTCTATACCCTGCAAAACTCTCAAATTTGAGGGAGAAATTGTTTTTTCCAAACAAGAAAAAGCTAAGAGAGCTTGAAATCATAAGACTTCCTCTACAGGAAATGTTAAAAGATACCCTACTAACTAAACCCAAAAGGAAAAAAAGTCACTAAAATATAGCAAAGTAACAAATAGGTCACCATAACCAGAAAACAAAAATCAAAATGGCAGTAGCAAGTTCTCAAATGTAAATAATTACTGTAAATATAAATGTATTGAAGTCACCAATCAAAAGGCGCAGAGTTACTCAGTGGATTAAGAAACCCAACCCAACTCTGTTGTCTACAAGAAACTCATCTTAGGTAGACAGACAAGCAAAGGCTTTAAACAGATGGCTGGAAAATGGTAATCCAAATGAATGCCAAATCCAAAAGAGCAGGAAAAACTATACTCATAACAAATAAGGTAGTCTTTTAACCGAAGAAAATTTAAAAAGCTAAAGATGGACCTTACGTAATGATCAAGGGATCAATACAACAAAAGACTTAACAATTATTAACATCTATGCACCCAATAAAAGAGCACCCAAATATATCAATCAAGTAGTAATAGATCTACATAAGGATATTGAGAGCAATGAAATAATAGTAGAGGTCTTCGATACTCCTCTTTCAGTAAGAGACAGATCACACAGACATTGTATCAACAGAGAGAAGACTTTTAAATGACAAAATAGATGAGCTTTATATAATAGACATAGATTACTTCACCGAAAAGTTGTAGACACCACATTCTTCCCAAGTACCCATAAAATATTCTCAAAGATAGACCATATGTTGGTACACAAAACAAGGCACAGTAAATTTTCAAAGACTGAAAAAATTTCTAGCAACTTTTCAGATCACAATGGCATCAAACTGGAGATCTACTGAAAGGAGAAAGAGGAAAACTGCAAAAAAGAAGGATAAACAACATATTGGTGAGTCACCGTTGGGTAAAAGAATAAATTAAGGAATAAATTTATAAATATCTGGAATCAAATGAAAATGAGGAAACAACATATCAGAATCTATGGGATGCAGCAAAAGCAGTACTAAGAGGGAAATTTATAGTAATATAGTCCTCAGAACACAGAAAGAATCACAAACAAAAAACCTAAGCCATCACCTAAAGGAACTAGAAAAAGGAGAAAAATAGAAGTCTAAATCCAACAGAAGGAAAGAAAGAAATACTAGGTCAGAAATCAATGAAATACAAATTAGAAAGACTAATAAAAAAATCGATGAATCCAAAAGTTGGCTTTTTGAAAAATAAACAAAATACACAGGCCATTAGCCAGACTCACAAAAAAGAGGAGAAAGGAAACAAAAATAAATAGAATCAATAATGAAAAATAAATGATAGCAATAGATACAACATAAACACAGAGGACTGCAAGAGAATACTATGTACAAAACATCACAGCAAACAGAATAACCAAGAAGAATTACACATATATCTAGAAATTTATACCACAATTAAACAGATAAGAACTAGAAACCATGAACAGATCAATCACAAGCCAGGAATTTGAAACAGTAATAAAAAACCTTCCCAAAAGCAAAAGCCCTGGATAAGAGGATTTCAACAGCAAACTCTTAAAAGCATTCAAAGAAGAATTAATACCAATCCTTCAACTGTTCCAAAAAACAGAAGAATTTGGAAATATTCCAAACACTTTTTATAATATTCTATAATATTACACTGTTTCCAAAACCAGATAAAGACTGCACTGGAAAAGAAATCTATAGATTGATATCCTTAATTAATACTGATGCAAATAATTCTCCACAAAATATTAGCAAATTGAATTCAGCAACATATAAAAAGACTTATAAACCGTTATGATGTGGGATATATTCCAGGGATGAAGGAATGCTTCAACACACACAAATCAATAAAAGTAACACTATATCAATAAAAAAGGACAAAAACACATGATCATATCAACAGATACAGAAAAATCATTTGACAAGATTTAAGACCCTTTTATATTAAAAACACACAAAAATAGTTATAGAAGGAACATAGCTCAACATTATTAAGGATATATATGACAAGCCCAAATCAAGATTGCACTCAAAAGAGAAAAACTGAAAAAACTTTTGCCCTAAGATCATGTACAAGAGAACGATATCCACTTTCACTCTTACTGTTCAATATAATGTTGGAGATGCTGACCAATGCGATTAGACAAGAAAAAGATATAAAAGGTATACAAGTAGGAAAAGAAGTAAAACTATCACTTCACAGATGACATGACAGTATACATAGATAACACCAAAATATCAAGTAGAAAGCTTCTAGAAATAATAAATACAGTAAAGTGGCAGGCAACAAAATTAATATTAAAATATTGCATTTCTGTACGCCAAAAATAAAAATAAAGAAAAGAACTGAAGAAAACAATGCCATTTATAATCCCCCCTCTAAAATTAAATATCTTGGACTAAACATAACCAAAGAGGTGAAGGACCTATACTATGAGAACTATAGGACATTGCTAAAAGAAATAGAAGATGAAATGGAAGATAATTCTGTGCTCATGGGTCAAAAGAATCAACATAATCAAAAAGGCCATGCCCCCCAAGGCGATATATAGAGTCAATGCTATCCCCATCAAAATTCCAAAGACATTCTTCAAAAACAAAGAACACAACATAATGAATTTTATCTGGAATAGCAAATAACCCACTATAACAAAAACAATCCTCAAGAAAAAAAAAACAACGGAGTTGTCATGCTCCCTTATTTCAAACTCTACTACAAAGCAATAATAAAAAAGACATGATACTGTTATAAATACAGAAAGACAGATCAATGGAACAGAATTGAAAGTCCAGAAATAATTCCACATGTATATGGACATCTAATTATTGACAAAGAAGCCAGAACTTACAATGGGGCAAGAACAGCCTCTTTAATAAATGGTGTTGGGAGAGCTGGACAGTCAGAAGCAAAATGTTTACAGTAGACCATTACCTAGCACCATACACTACAATCAACTCAAAATGGGTTAAAGACATAGACATAAGACCAGAAATCATCAAACACATAGAAGGTAACAGGGGTTATGTCTGATAACCATTATTAGACAAAGCCATAAAAGATATCTTTGGCAACTCAAGCTCAATTGCAGAGCAAAGAAAATCCAAAATAAACAAGTGAGATTGTATAAAACTAAAAAGATTCTACTTAGCAAAAGAAACTCATATAAAAACAAAAAGGCATCCAACTGAATGGGAAAAGATATTTGCCTCTCACACCTCAGAAATAGGTTTAATATCTAAGATATACAAAGAACTCAATAAATGGATAAAAATTTAAAGAAATTCAATCAACAAATGGGTTGATGGCTCTAATAGACACCTCTCCAAGGAAGACATACAAATGGGCAGCATATTCATGAAAAGATTATCTGAGTTTCTTGTCATCAGGGAAATGAAAACCAAAATAACGATGAGATATCACCTCACACTGGTAAGAATGGCTATTATCAAAAAGGAAACAACAAATGCTGAAGAGGATGTAGAGAAAAGTGAACTCTAAATTCCCCATTGATAGGAATGTAAAAACTTTCAACCATTCTGGAAATCAGTATGGAGAGTCCTCAAAAATTTGAGAATGGAAATTCCATATGATCCAGTTATTCCCCCACTGGGCATTAACACTAAAAACACAACACTTATGAGAAGAGATATACGCACCCCATATTCATTGCAGCACTATTCACAATAGTTAAGAGCTGGAAACTACCCAAATGCCCATGAACAGATGAGTGGATAAATGGGATGTATATATACACAATGGAAAACCATGTGGCCATCAAAAAGGGAGAAATCCTGCCATTTGTAACAACAAAGATGCACTTGGGGAGAATTAAACTATCTAGATCAGTTATAATGAGAAAATAGACATCATATTCACAGGATGTGTATATAGAGATAAAACAAATTAATATCATTAATTAAACAACACCATGCATGGGGAGAGAGAGCTACTAATAATAATTATGGACTCCTAGTAATGGGAGACAAAAAGGCAAATCAAAGCATACTGAAGTGATCAGGGATATCCAGGGGGAGTGAGATAAAGGGAATTAACTATAAATGAAGGGATAGAACAAAGGAGAGATATAGAGACATAAGTAAACCTGCTGTGTTATATACAAATGTAAAAATGCTATTATGTATACCTTAAAACAAGTTAATGTCAAAATGCAATATACCTTCAAAAATTGCATACTTGCCATTTGAAACAAGATGTGTGGACCAAGAGGGAGTTATAACTCAGGAGAAAGATATTGCATGATTTTACTGTTGTGAGAAACCAAAAAAATAAACCAAATCAAACAAAAATAAACTTTTATCCTATAGGACCAAATGTGTGGTTACCAGAGAGAAGTGGGAGGGAGAAATAGTGGGTAAAATGGGGTCAATTATATAGTGAAGGATAGAACTGAACTGTTGGTGGTGAAATTAATTTGTCATATATGGATCGTTATTTGTTGATTTATGATGGTATACAACTTAAACCTATAAATGTCAAAATGCATGTTCCTTCAGCAAAGTTTTCATTAAAAAACGACCATCTGACAGCACTAGTGATTTAGTGACATAAGACTAATGTGAAAAGTTTCTCTTGACTTATAGTCAGTCTGTCCTTTCAACCAATAATCTTTCTTTGCAGTTGTATAGATCTCTGACCTCAGTAGCCCAATAGCTAGACAAAAAAGGTCAAAATGAGAAAAAATTACTTTAAGTTTAAAAAAAAAAACAATAAAATGAATTTATACCTGTGGAGTGGAGACATATTGTGAACAAAAATCCACTTCAGGATAACCATGTAAAAAGTAGAAACCAAGAAGGAAATGTCAGCCTCAACTCCTGTGGTCAGGGCTGAAGGAAGGGGCTGCAACAGATTGAGAAATAGAAAGAAAGAAAGCGACCAAAATAGAAATAAAGTGGGGTCAGGGGATGAACTATTGGGGATCTGTCACCCTAAATAGCCACCCCTAGTCATTGACTCCTTGTGTGCTTATTGTCATTACACAAGGAAGTCATTCACAGAAAAAATACAAGAAGTAATTGAGCCATTCTAACATTGTTTACAAAGTGATTTTACATTTAAAAGGTTTATCTGAGCCTCAGCAGGCAACAAAAACCTCCCCACCAAGGTTTTCCTTGCAGGGGCAGCTACCTGGTTTTCCAGGCACCTGGGTTATTGTTTTTCCCATGCTGAGTCATCGCTTATCTAAACAAGCTTCCTCTTTATTGATCCCAGCAAGGGAATATAATTATATCTCAAAATCAACTGATCGAAATGCAACAAAACAAAAATAGAGAAGATTATGAAAATTAAATCTGAGTCACTTGTAGCAATCCGTAATAACATTAAGAATAATTAAATATCTTAGTATCAGCATAGAGTAAGACAATACCACCGTTTCTGCTCTTTAAACTAGATTAACAGAACATTCTAATACAAATGGGGATCCTCTAAAAGGTGAGCTCCCTGAGGACAGACACCAGACATCTAACACTATATGTTCAACAGATAACACTAAGACTGTCTCTTGTCTTTTTTCAATGACTAAATTGATTTATTCAGCAACTGGCACGTTAAATTTTTCTCAACTTTAAATCATAGCTCCTTAGAATTAACAGTAGAAAAAGATTAGAACAATTTTATTTGTCTAGGCTATAGAGAAAGTGTCAGTGACAAATAACTGTAACTTCCACCTTAGATTTCTAATCATGGTCCTCATGTAAAGGGGGTCTCATAGGTGGGAAACTTCTTCCTAAAGTGAAGCCTATTGTTCATAATTTCTTGACCCGTGAGGATCATACTTCACCACTGGATCAAACTATGGGAGATTTTGAAAGATGTAGTGGATTTTAATTCTAGAATCTTATCAGGAAACCTACAGCAGTCAGGCAACCTGATTTGTCAATCAGAAAAAATAGAATCTCACCAGTATTTTTTCACTTATGTCTAATCTAATTTTTATTGTACATTTTGCTTCCATGTTTGTATTTTATTCAATGAAGCAAATTTTAACTCTCATGGGAATAAAAACATCTTTCTGGCTAGTAATTACAGACTTTATCAAGCATATTTACTTTCTAACATTAAAGTGTGTGTGGATTTACGTATCTAATTCAAGAGCAGCAGCATGCAGAAGAGAACACATTCTAGTTCCACAGGTTGAACTCTTCTGCAATGACCACCCAAATCATAAAATATCAGGAAAATAGTTTATAGTATTATTGTCAATGATGTTAATTGAGCAAGTATGTAACAGGACACCAATCTCAGTGTTAGCTAGACTTGCCTGCACACGTCGAGAGTGACCAGGACATTTGCTACAAAAAAATGTTGTTTTGGGAAGAATGTTTCCTCTTTAACACTATACAATTTAAAAGTATACCTCTCTATATACCACCAATACACTAGATTCTGAGTGTAGATATAAATTATATTAAGTCCACACCATAACCTGATCACGCTATCATTTGCAGAAATTGTTTTCTATTTATCCAGGTGGAAGCAAGCTTGCGGACTTAATGTTTTTGTTAAGATGTTTTGTGATTTAGCTTATTAAAGAGTAAAGTAGTTATTATACAGTTTTTCAAATAAATTCCAGTTTTCTCCCACAGAAAATATTTTGAGCATGTCTCTGAAAACATAAATGTCCATCAACAGAAGAGTGGACAAAGAAAATGTGATACACCTACACAATAGAATAATAATCAGTAAAATAAATGAAATCCTACCATTTGCAGCAACATGAGTGAACCTGGAGGTAATTATTCTTGGTGAGATAAGACATAATGAGAAAGACAGACATCATATGGTATCACTCATATGTGGTATGTAGAAAACGCAATAAACAAATAAACAAGATTCAACAAAAGCAGATATTTATTTAATAAAAGCTGTGGCTGTAGTAAGAGGAAGAGAAAGGGAAGGAAGGGAAGAAATTTGGGTAGATGGGATGAATTGTATTTAGTAACAAGAGTGGAAATGGAAGTGAACTTAATTTGGTTTATATAGATGTAGATACACTGAGGCACAATTTAAGCATATATGCTGCTATGATGCAGTGTTGCTTCAACAAAATTAATTTTATATAAAATAAATTATTTGTAGCATCTCTAGAAGAGATATTAATATGTTCCTGAGTATGTTGTTGAAGATGGAGACCATAATGTCACTGGATATAGCAAAATCAATCATTGTTATGATGTGAATTTAAAATGAGATTTTACTGTCACAAAGCAAAGCTACCTTGCTGAACCGTCACTATTAGTTCAAACAAAAGGACACTGTTTATGTAAAAGGTAGACTTTTATTGTAAAACCAATCAGTATGGAGACAGGAGCAGCTGAGCTCAAGTCAACTTCTCTGAATGTTGGTCAGGGTGAGAATTGAAGGGTCAACTATTAGAAAACAGAGAACTTACTGTTTAATAAGCTTTATGGGTCTGTCCATGACTGATAAAGGAGACACGGGTCTGTATATTCATGGTTCAGCACCCCCTTACCCCTGAATGTGCTACATGTCATTTCTCCTTAGAAGTCTGGTTCCTAAGTAGCGGGTTTATTTCCGTGGATCTGAAGATCTTTGGGAGGAGTCTGTAGTGATGTATACCACCCAGGTCAGTTTGTTCATAATTGCTGTGACTATAAGACGATTTCACATTTCCTTAAAATAACATTTGTATTAAGTGGCTAGGGAAGTACATGCTGAATTGAAATGTTCTAATTTGTGAGGCGTCTGTGAGTACCTTAATAGAAGCATATACATATGCAAAATCATATTAAACCAATCTAAAATAGATTTTTAAAGTTTTAAGTAAGTTGAAAGATTTGACTATCTTCATTATATTTAAGGCTAAAATGAGAAATGTATTTCTGCATTTGTATAGTTAATTATTAAATTAATTAGTATTATTTCAGCGTCTGTTGATACTCAACAGTAGATTAGAACCTTATCTGCTTAGGGCGCAGCCATTTGCAATCCTGGAGTAATGAAATTGAAGAGTTAAATTTATTCATAATGAATTGGATGAATTAGAGATCCATAGGCAAATAAAAGCCATATAACGTCTGGAATAAAGAAACCACCACCTTCTACATAAGATGAAACAAGACCAAGAAATACAATTGCAGTCACCTATATACTCAAAGATTCTCACAAAATAGATTTATTTATTACTAATGCTATAAACATTAATAATAAATGGGGTTCAATAAAGAAAAATCACACTTTATTTTATTGAGTATAATTTAATATATTGCATATTTATTGAAAAAGAAATACACAAAAGACAAAACATTTACCATAGAGATCATTATGGGAAGTAGCATCCCCATCAGAAGCTAAGGGGTATAAGAAAAAATGGTTGGCTTTAGTGACAATGTTACTCGAATGGATAACAGATGGAAGACCCTGAAAATAATTCAGATGGAATATGTTACTAGTAGTTCATGATTTCAAGACCCCCATATTGGCAAGAAAGTGTCACAACTTAATATTTGCATGGGTAAATTTGGGGCAGAGCACAAGTCTCATAAGTTCAATAACAGCACAAATGTCACAATTTAGAATGTGCAAATAGCTGATATGCTAAAATATATTCTCAAGAGTTTTGAGACAAATAACATTGACCTGGATATAAAATTATAGATAGATAGATAGATAGATAGATAGATAGATAGATAGATACACCAACCATTTTCAGGGCCCACATCTATTTTCATATAACTTTGCCTTTATGAGGGAGAACTGTGCATGTCTCTAGAAAAACTGCATCGTATAAAAGCACGGAAATATCCAAGGTATGAGAGATTTCAAATTTTCAGTGATTTAGACACATGTAGGACTCCAGAAAAATTTCTAAATCCTATTTAAAATGTTTCATAATAAGCAATTTATATTATGTAAATCAAGCAGTGTATAACCAACAAAATTATGCATGTGAAATGTCATGTTTCCCAGTTGCAAATGTCTAGAAGTGCATTCATTAATTTTTTTAAAAGACAGCTGCAGTCTCTTCGTTAAATGATGTTGTGAGACGCTACATCACATGCAAAAATTGAAGCTAGATCACTCTTTAACACCATTTACAAAAATCACCTCAAAATGGACTAGAAACTTGGACATAAGACTGGAAGCAATAAAATTCTTGGAAGACAACACCATAAAGATATTGCATGATATCAGCTTTATAGAGCTCTTTGTGGATTCAAAACTAGCATCAAAGTAAACAAAAGGAATAAGAAACATCTGAGACGAGGTCCTTGGGATGTATGTGGAAGATGCCTATTGGGAAGCTGTGGACATAACTGCTACTCCACCAGGGCATGCCTGAAATGAAATCATTTCTAATCCTTGAACATAAAATTTAATGGAAAGTTGAATTATACTGTTCTTCTGAGGAGCTTCTGTAAGGCTCTCTTGATGTTCCTGCTCCTCAGACTACATGAAAGTGTTCAGCATGGGGACAACTACTGTGTACATTACTGAGGCCACCGAATCCATCCTGGGAAAATGTGAGGCAGCTAGTTGAAATACACACTCATGGCTGTTCCATAAAATATGCAAACTACTGGCAGGTGAGAGCCACAATTGGAGAAAGCTTTGTACATCCCACCTGAAGATGGAATTCTCAAAATTGATGAAAGAATGCGTGTATAAGAGAAAAAGATCCCAGAGATTTCAATAACACAATAGACGGCAGTAATAAGGTGCAATAATATGTTTTGGGTGGAAGTATTTCCACAGGCAAGTTTAAGAAGTTCAGGAGGGTCACAGAAGATAGTAGGTATTTCTGCATTTCTGCAAAAGGTAGGTTGTAACATTATCAAGCAGTGGAACTGAGAATCCAAAAGGCTGATCAAAAAGACACCAGAGCCAGCTCGCTACACAGGCGGGGATTCATAATGACTGGTTATTGAAGGGGGTGACAAATTGCTACAAACCTGTCATAGGCCATCACAGTAAGGAGTACACTGTTTAAACATGCAAAAAGATATATGAGACAACTGAATAAGGCAGCCTGCATAAGAGATGTTACTGCTATGAGACTGAATGTCTAAAATCGCTTTTGGAACTATGCCAGAGGTAAAACAAATGTTAGTGAAAGACAGGATGGAGAGCAAGAAGTACATGGGGGTGTGGAGATGAAAGTCAGAGCTGACAAGCAGGATTATGAGTAGGTTCCTTGTGATAGTGACCAAATACATGAAGAGGAACAGGCAAAATATTAATGGCTGTAATGCTGGCTCATTGGAGAGTCCCTGGAGGAAGAATTCCACATCTTCTGTGAAATTGTGTGGATCCACATTGCAGAGACAGATTTTGAAAAATAAAGGGGAGTGTATAAAAATAAACCCATTAGTGTGTCTTCATTTCGCATTTAAGTATCTCGTCAGTACACAATCATCTTTGAGAACAGTACACATTGCCAATACATCTTGGTTGTGCTACACACATTATTCTTGGAAGTCTTTCTTCCTTTTTCATCCAACTGTTGAGATATGTATTCACTTTTTAACCTGACATTGATCAGGTTTCAGTCCTGTAGATTCTCAGGGTAAAGAGTACGCACTGTACAGTGATACAGATTCATTTGCTAGATCCATATTCAAGAGTGGTCTTAGGAAAGAGAATGGAAACAGAAGAGTGGTGAGTGCACCATAGTAACTCATCTGTCTTTCTATGAAAAAGAATAATATTTATATATCATTTGTATTTCTGATGTTCATAACTTTACCACAATAATACTACAGATCCACATGATTATACTTTGAACAAACCATGAATGAATGGGATATATAGAAACTATTATTGCAAACTTATTTTTAAAGATGAAGACATGAATATAAGCAAACAGAGGCAGGAGGCAAGAAAAGAGATGAGGAAGAATAATTTAATTTAATTATTCATCTCAGGTGTTCTACCCACCCAGCTTTGCAACATGAAAACAGGTTCTTGAGATGTGTTTGAACTGTGCTAAATGGTTACTCCACCAGGGTACACCTAATGAAGAAACATTTAAGGCCAGGATATATGACTCATTATTAAAACTATTTCATAGTGTTTGTCCCTAATACTTAAGATTTTGATTCGAGACTCTCCAGAGATATACATACATAAATATGAACATGGTAGAGAAGTATATCCAGGGACAAAAATGTAAATATATGAATAAGGAAATAAATACAACTGGAAATCAGTGAGAAAAATAAAATAAGGAAACCATTGGAGATGTAGACTCAATGAGTAATAAATTAAAATTGAATTAAATATCTGAAAATTAATGGGAAAAACTACCCAATTTTTTGCTTCCTCTTTTATCTTCTTAACATCTACACAAAGAGTTTCCTTATGACATTTCTGGTCACACAAAGTGGTTTTACCCCCAAATCATTCAATTCTGTGAAACATCAGGCAGCTATCATATAAGTTAACTGAATATTGACACTATCTGGGGTGTCAAATTCTACAACAAAATACAAACCCTCACACAAATGACAATACCAAATGTTAGGTCCTCATGTTACCCATGACTTCTGCACAACTTTGCCACAGATCAGAGGATATCTCACAAACTCCTCCACATAGTTACATTAACTTGCCACTCTGTGAAGAATTGTTATGGTGAAGTAATAATTTTTCATTCATTTTTGGTCATAGATAACACCCCAAAAGAAAAAAAATTCACAAAAACAAGAGTCCTCAGTGTCAGAAGACATGTAGACTATACTATGTTCCTTGAGCTAATGAAACATTTAATATTAAATAAAAATCATAATATATAAATACTTATTTTAGTTGCTGTTGCCAAAGCAACACACTGACAGTACTGGGGAAATAATAATAAATGATTCCCAGGTACTTTGCTTCATATCTTCTGTCTGCTGTGACCAGAAAGGAAAAGACAGTGAAGGAGGTACAACGCCCTAGGAGAGCTGTGCCCTTTCTTTGAGATCTCAAACTGATATCATCACTATTTTTGTACCAGAACATGATAAAAAGAAATGATAAATATGAACACAGTATTCCTACTACTACCTCGACAGTAAAGTAGAGGTAATGTCATGTATATGTATCTCAAGGGAGACATGGAGATGGAAATGAATAAGGGCTCAATTATATAGTGAATGAAGAACTGAAATTGTGGTGAATTTAATCTACTATATAATGTAAATTCCTGATGCACATGTTCAATCTGCATAATTTTATGATGTAATGTTCCTTCAATCAAATTGATTTAAATATGCAAGTTGCATAGTATATCAATCAAAACCTGTCGCAAGAAAACCATCAGTAAATGTTTTTTATATTATGCTTACTCTCCTCATTACCACCATGATCATAACAATCACATCATGACCATTGTGGAATGTTTTGGGAGAATTTTTTAGACATCCACATCCTGTTTATGTTGAAAATGCCTATGGAAACTGGAATCAGTGGAGGAGGAAAATAGATTTTAATGAAAGTTCTTAATTCCACCACAGTAAAATAATAAACAAGATAGTTGTCTGAGGTGATACTCTACATGCCACTAGTCCTCTCACTCAATTATCACACTTGTCTAATAATGCTATTCACTGAATTCCCTTAACAATCCATCATCTACCTGGAACTCACTTGTTTGTGCTGGGTCTCTGCTGATTCATAGTTGAAGTTTTGATCCACTGCTGCCTTCTGTTTGGTGAGTGATGAGAGTTGAGTCTCTGTCCTCAAGACTCTTAAGAAGTTAAATTCAGGCATGAGTCTCCTTATACAGATGATGACCATGGAAGGAGAGGCACAGCTATGACAATATACTCTATCATAAACTTGATGGGCTGGAGTCACTAATTATTGATGTAGTATGGTCTTGAGGGATAAATGCAATGAACTAATAATTAGCACAACTGGTCCTTATTTTCCAATCTCTGTGGACATCTTAATATGAATAGAGGATGAGAGAAAAATGCATGTATTTCCAAAGGTGTGAACCCTTTATTTTCCCAGGAGGTCATCTGTAGAATTTGCTTCTATTGCACAATATCAACTATTGTAATGTAAAATGCATTGCGTATATAGATATTTGGCTTTTAACATTCATATCTGCAAGTGTCGAATGTTAATTAGAATTTTATCTTCTACAAGTATCTGAGACTATCTCTCATTTCTCATTTGAAATTTACCTGTAAGAGAAAATTTCAAATGCAATGTGTTATGGGATATTTTTTCTTACTTCAATGACACCTTTTATTGAAGTAGTCGATAAAGTAGAAAACTATTTGTTATATTATACATTTACATAAATTATGCTACTTTTCTCAAATAAGACAAATTCCATTGTGATACAATAATGATATCAAAAGGGTTGCAGTGCCTTGAAAGGTTAATTGGGAAAACTCTTTTTAGTCCCCTTTTGTAGCACTCAAAAGGATACAGCTCCTCACTGAATATTGTCCATATGTTTTTGTCGTTTCATTGCCACATGCCCCACTCATTGGTAAACTAACACATGGTAAAACTTCCACTGACAACATAGGTGACAGAGAAACAATACACGGGAAGTTGATATTAGAGAATATGTGTCTCTTTAAGAAGGGGCATCTCATTTGTATCACGTTTGGGGGGTTGGTACAAGTCACTAGATCAAGGACACAGTCAAATAATGAATCCACACAAGCACAGGATTACAAGAGGTGGAAATTATTGGAATACAACTGGGTAGAGGGGAATCATTGTGTAGTAAAGAACTGAAATGGTGGTGGTGAATTTATTGCATTGTATACAAATGTTGAATTACAATGATGTACATTTAGATCTATATAATGTTATGATGCAATATTCCTTCAGTGAAATAATTTTAAAATGAAGACAACATGGTTAAAGAGTTTAAAATGGTTGAAGATATTATAAATGCATGAACCTCCTGCTATTAAAACTTGCTATAACAACTACTGACCTGCACTTTTCATGGATTTACACTTAATAAGAATTAATACTATATTTTCTAAATGGCTTTATATTCATATTGCTCTGTTTTAGGATATTGAAATTGTACCTCAGTTTGTGTATTTCACTGAATGGAATCCCAGTGTCTGCACCACCATCTTGTTAACCGATTCCTGCCCTTACATTCCTAACCCCACCGCTACTGATAGTCACAGTTTTGTGTCATGCAATTTTTGTTGAGATTTGCCTTGTATTTGTTTTTTGTATATTACACAAATAAGTCAAATCATTTTCACAATCTTTCTGGCTTATTTTGCTTCTAATGGGTCCCTGAAGTTTGATCCTAGGTCTAGCGACTTGTGTCCAATGAAAAGATAAAGGCAAAATTGATACACCCCATTTCTTTAGAATAATTTTATCACTACTTTTCATTTGCATTGATACATTAATTTTACAACATTGCAACTGCACACAAGTCTGTATGTATTTCACACCACAGCCACCATCAGAATTTGAATGTTCTTTGCCACCTTCTTGTTATCTCTTTCCTTCCCACTTTCCAGTAGCCCAAGTCCAGTCTCTTGCAAGTTTTTGGAAGAATTTCAGTTATTTGCTTTGTTTCATTATATTCCAGACTTAAGTGAAATAATTATGTATTTCTCATTTTCTTTTTGGCTTATTTATTTAACATGATACCCTCCATTCCATCCAGATGTATTTAAAAGGCTGTATTTTGTTTTCTTTAGTAGCTTCATAGAATTCCATTGAAAAATAATATGTATATATATTCTTTAACAGCTTCTTTATACAGTCATCTGTTGATGGGCATTTAAACTGTTTCCATTTATTGACTTGTGAGTTGTGCTTCCATAAACAAGCAGTTAGAAATATGTTTCCTAATTTTAGATTTGGTAACTGAGTAAGAATGGAATTGCTGGTAAATATACTATAATTCTGAGAACCTTCCATGTTTTCTAATGCCCGGTGTAATTTGAAATGAGAAAATACAATTTGATGTGGCAGATTCCCTATGAATAGCATTTCTCTGTCCAAATCCAAATTTATTCAGAAACCTTTTTTCAAATCTCAGGATGCGGTGGAAGATAATAAAAATACAAAAATGTTATATAGTCATGATGAGTCAAAGTTCTATTATATTCCATGTGTTCATTGGCTGTTAGGTTAACTCTCTTTTCACCCCAGTATAGTTCATGCCCTTTAACTATTACCCCAATCTTCCACACACACTCTGACCAGAAATTTACATGGATATGCCTGTGATGGACATTCACATGAACAGAGCCAAAGCACATGGTCCCTCTCATGGGTCATCATGTTGGAGTCTTCCATGTTGTGGTGAATCCATGCTTTCGCATTTTCATCAGTAAAAACCATCGCATGTGGACGTAAAAATTCCGTACTCTTATTCTCAACTATAAAACAATGGTAATACTTTCACCTACAAATTGGAGGTGATTATTCAGAAGAAAATGTAAAAGCTACATAACATCACTCAGAGCCTTTCACAGGAAATTGTAAATTTTATAATGTCATGTTTGCTCTCCTCATCACATCCTGATTGTAATCATTACATTAATAAAACTTTGAATGTTTAGGGAAGTATTTGGGGAGGTCCACTTGCTGTTCTTGTGTATAATCCCTCTGAGGTCTAGAAAAAGAGTTGGAGGGAAGCAAAATTATAGGAATTCTGAATTCACAAGATAAAAGGAAATAAGTCAGCCAGAGGATTCATCTGCCCAGAAGTCCAGACACTCCTGATGGCAGTGGTCAGTCGCATTCTTGAAAGTGTGAAAATTGCTTCTATGGTTCGTTACTGGACAGCTTTATTACTTAGATTATGTTTGACATCTTCCAACAAGAGGAGAATGAAGACAGGATCCTAACCCTCCAATTCCATTACTATGAATTCAAAGTTTTGTTAAATATTTTCTGAAGTTAAATATATTCAAAAAGTAAAAATACACTAACTTGGACCCAGTGAGCTATGGAGAGAGGGGAGCCAGCTGCATGGGACCTGCTTCCATTAAAGTCCTGGACTGCTACAGGTCACTGACACCTAGAATTAGGACTAGGCAAGTGTGTAAGAGCCTTCCCACTAATCTCGATAAATGCTAATTGCCCAAAGTCCCACTGAGAACATTTGAGGACAGCATCACAACCACCCTTGTGAAATAAATCAGAAGAAAAATAAGCCATAATGTTAAATATAAAGCAGAGGAGAAATCCATGAAAAATCTATCTTCCCAAAATAAAAAATGAATGTCACAGAGAGAAAGATACCAGTAGCTCCCTAAAGAATAAAGCCATTAATATGAACTGGGACTTCCTAATAGATAAGGACACATTATAATAGTTACATAAAAGCTGAATTTGATGCAGTATGAACATGTAAATACCCAAAAGCAGGTGAAAGACCTCAGAAAATAAGTGATGAATCAAAAGGACTACAACACCAAGGAGGCTGAGGCCGTGAAAAAAGTCCTAGCAGAAATGCAAGGGATAAAATTATAGTTTAGGTACTAAAGATAAACATGAAAATTTCCATAAACGGACTCAATTTAGAAAGGAATAAAATTCATAAATGAAGACATGACACAGAAGCAAGCATCACAGAAAAAGAGACAGAGATATATTTAGGAAAAACAGAAACCCTGAGAGAAATATCAGACAACAGGAGAAGAAAAATAAAATAAGAACAATAGTTTTGCCAGAAGGAGCTCCGGGGAGAAAGATGTAGAAAACTTATATAAAAATAATAGCACAGAGCTTCCCACATCAGTCATAAAAAAGTAACCAAGAAGATGCAAGAAGTCAATAGAAACTGAAATTTCTAAACATAAAAAGGCTTAATTCAAGACACAGTATACTAAAAGTAGCAAAATGTAACGATCAAAAATTTCACATGACAGCTAGGGAAAATAGAAACAATCTATAAAGGCACACCCCTCAGGCTATCATCAGACTTTTCAATAGAAAACTTACAGGGCAGGAGAGAGTAGAAAAATAAATTTAAATATTAAGACAAAAATATTTATGCTCAAAATTATCATTGAAGTATGAGGAAGAAATAAAGATTTTTCAATAATAAAGTTAATGAATTTTCCATCAAAAAGCCAGGCTGCCTTTCAAGAAATTTTGCAAGGAATCCTACAAGAGAAAAAGCAAAAAGTCACCAATCCTTAAGAATAATGTTTTATAATAAAAAACAGAAAAATCACAGAATGAACATAAACTAACAAAAAATTAATAAAGTGAGAAAGAAAACCTGGAGTTTTTATGGGCATAATAACATAATTTGGTGTTAACTCTGAAAACACTGTCATTGAATGGAAGATAATTGGTATAGTAACCAGAAAATACACTCTTAAAAAGATTCATAGCTGTGAAGAAAAAAATTGAAGGAATCAACACTTAAAATACTCCAGAGGAAATGACAAAATAAAATCAATGGGAAAAGGACAATAGAGACTGAAAACAGCAGCTTAAATGACAGCAATGCACCTCTACCAATCAAGTATAATCTTACATGTGAATGCACTGAATACGCTAAATGAAAAACAGATGAATGAGTGGATCCAAAAACAGAACTCATTGAGGAAAGGACATAAAAATGGCTGAACAACGAATACATCTTTCAGACAGTAATCACCAAGGAAATGCTAAATGAAGGCCAAATGATCCTAACAATACATCTTCATCAGAACACTGAATGATCTTCTCCAGTAGCATGGAAATTTCACGAAGAGAGGATATAGGATAAGCCATAATACAAGCATTTTCCGAAGTAAAAATATTAAAACTATACCTTTAAAACCACAATATTGGGAAATTTAAAATCAAAACGGGAGCATAACTGGAAAATCTGCAAGTGTGTGAATTTGAGTGAAGATCCACTACTGATGAAAACGTTCAAACCAGATAAATCAGCAAGTTAAATTAAAAACTAAAAGTAAATTAAAATATATCTCGAAACAAATTGATTGAAATACAAGAAGTCAAAATACCTGGGTGAATGCAAAGGGAATTTCAAAACAGTAGTTTCTAGCAGCAAATGCTTATACAAAGAACAAAGAAAGGATGTCAACAATGCAAAGGTATTATCTCCATTTATTCCTTTAAGCTTGGAATAACCACAAGCACAATTTTCAACAGTATAATAACCTTTGCTTTCATATTTCCTGACCATAAATTTACAATTTTAATAAACCAGGCCTGTATATAACATGGGGCAAAAAGAGATATTGAGTTGCCCTGGGCCCAGTCTGTTGAGGGGGTTGAAAAGCCCCAACCTATCTTTATGTGAAGAAAATATGGTCAGGATTTTTAAGCTAATATAATAATATACTTTTATAAAGTAAA